>JAQOWZ010000293.1:0-70181 GCA_035578165.1 Stenolophus ochropezus | reverse complement strand
ACGCGCTATCTCAGAGTAACGTATTCATCAAAAATAGGAAAAACTGACTTTTTTTTGTAAAAAATCATATAAATATTTGTTTGCGCGCCCGAATTTTATAATTTTTCATTATATTTTATCCGAAGTATAGGTCCAAAAGCATGTTTATGAATGTTTTAACCAAAATATCCATTTCCAGAATAGGAAAAATCTGACTTTATTTTTGTAAAAAAACATATAAATATTTGTTTCCGCGCCCGAATTTTATGATTTTTTATCATATTTTGCTAAAAGAAAACATTGCAACATGAAAATTGCTATTTCAAGTGTGTTAGGTATTCTAGAATCCAGCCCATGTAGCTTACAATATACAACGTATTCATCAAAAATAGGTAAAATCTGACCTTTTTTTTGTAAAAAATCATATAAATATTTGCTTCCGCGTCCGAATTTTATAATTTTTCATCATATTTTATCCACAGTATAGGTCCAAAAGCATGTTTATGAATGTATAAACAAAAATATCCATTTAAATATTTTTATTATAAATATAAATATTTGCTTCCGCGCCCGAATTTTATGATTTTTCATCATAATTTAGGTAAAAGAAAACATTGCAACAAGAAAATTGCTATTTCAAGTGTGGTAGGTATTCTAGAATCCAGCCAATAAAGCTTACAATATACAACGTATTCATCAAAAATAGGTAACATCTGACTTTATTTTTGTAAAAAATTATATAAAAATTTGCCTCCGCGCTCGAATTTTATAATTTTTCATCATATTTCATCCAAAGTATAGGTCCAAAAGCATGTTTATGAACGTTTTAATAAAAATATTCATTTCAAAAATAGGTAAAATCTGACTTTATCTTTGTAAAAAATCATATAAATATTTGCTTCCGCGCCCGAGTTTTATGTTTTTTCATCATATTTTAGCTAAAAGAAAACATTGCAACAAGAAAATTGCTATTTCAAGTGTGTTTTAGGTATTCTAGAATCCAGCCCATGTAGCTTACAATATACAACGTAATCATCAAAAATAGGTAAAATCTGACTTTTTTTGTAAAAAATCATATAAATATTTGTTTGCGCGCCCGAATATTATAATTTTTCATTATATTTTATCCGCAGTATAGGTCCAAAAGTATGTTTATGAATGTTTTAACAAAAATATCCATTTCAAGAATAGGAAAAATCTGACTTTATTTTTGTAAAAAATCATATAAATATTTGCTTCCGCGCCCAAATTTTATGATTTTTCATCATATTTTAGCTAAAAGAAAACATTGCAACAAAAAAATTGCTATTTTAAGTGTGTTAGGTATTCTAGAATCCAGTCCATGTAGCTTACAATATACAACGTATTCATCAAAAATAGGTAAAATCTGACTTTTTTTTTGTAAAAAATCATATAAATATTTGCTTCCGCGCCCGAATTTTATAATTTTTTATCATATTTTATCCACAGTATAGGTCCAAAAGCATGTTTATGAATGTATTAACAAAAATATCCATTTCAAGAATATGTAAAATCTGACTTTATTTTTGTAAAAAATCATATAAATATTTGCTTCCGCGCCCGAATTTTATGATTTTCATCATAATTTAGGTAAAAGAAAACATTGCAACAAGAAAATTGCTATTTCAAGTGTGGTAGGTATTCTAGAATCCAGCCAATGAAGCTTACTATATACAACGTATTCATCAAAAATAGGTAAAATCTGACTTTTTTTTTGTAAAAAATCATATAAATATTTGCTTCCGCGCCCAAATTTTATGATTTTTCATCATATTTTAGCTAAAAGAAAACATTGCAACAAGAAAATTGCTATTTCATGTGTGTTAGGTATTCTAGAATCCAGCCCATGTAGCTTACAATATACAACGTAATCATCAAAAATAGGTAAAATCTGACTTTTTTTTGTAAAAAATCATATAAATTTTTGCTTCCGCGCCCGAATTTTATAATTTTTCATCATATTTTATCCACAGTATAGGTCCAAAAGCATTTTTATGAATGTTTTAACAAAAATATCCATTTCAAGAATATGTAAAATCTGACTTTATTTTTGTAAAAAATCATATAAATATTTGTTTCTGCGCCCGAATTTTATGATTTTTCGTCATAATTTAGGTAAAAAAAAACATTGCAACAAGAAAATTGCTATTTCAAGTTTGGTAGGTATTCTAGAATCCAGCCAATGAAGCTTACAATATACAACGTATTCATCAAAAATAGGTAAAATCTGACTTTATTTTTGTAAAAATTATATAAATATTTGCTTCCGCGCTCGAATTTTATAATTTTTCATCATATTTTATCCACAGTATAGGTACAAAAGCATGTTTATGAACGTTTTAACAAAAATATCCATTTCAAAAATATGTAAAATCTGACTTTATCTTTGTAAAAAATCATATAAATATTTGCTTCCGCGCCCGAATTTTATGATTTTTCATCATATTTTAGCTAAAAGAAAACATTGCAACAAGAAAATTGCTATTTCAAGTGTGTTAGGTATTCTAGAATCCAGCACATGTAGCTTACAATATACAACGTATTCATCAAAAATAGTTAAATCTGACATTTTTTTGTAAAAAATCATATAAATTTTTGCTTCCGCGCCCGAATTTTATAATTTTTCATCATATTTTATCCACAGTATAGGTCCAAAAGCATTTTTATGAATGTTTTAACAAAAATATCCATTTCAAGAATATGTAAAATCTGACTTTATTTTTGTAAAAAATCATATAAATACTTGTTTCCGCGCCCGAATTTTATGATTTTTCGTCATAATTTAGGTAAAAAAAAAACATTGCAACAAGAAAATTGCTATTTCAAGTGTGGTAGGTATTCTAGAATCCAGCCAATGAAGCTTACAATATACAACGTATTCATCAAAAATAAGTAAAATCTGACTTTTTTTTTGTAAAAAATTATATAAAAATTTGCTTCCGAGCCCGAATTTTATAATTTTTTATCATATTTTATCCACAGTATAGGTACAAAAGCATGTTTATGAACGTTTTAACAAAAATATCCATTTCAAAAATATGTAAAATCTGACTTTATCTTTGTAAAAAATCATATAAATATTTGCTTCCGCGCCCGAATTTTATGATTTTTCATCATATTTTAGCTAAAAGAAAACATTGCAACAAGAAAATTGCTATTTCAAGTGTGTTAGGTATTCTAGAATCCAGCACATGTAGCTTACAATATACAACGTATTCATCAAAAATAGTTAAATCTGACTTTTTTTTAAAAAAAATCATATAAATATTTGTTTGCGCGCCCGAATTTTATAATTTTTCTTCATATTTTATCCGCAGTATAGGTCCAAAAGCATGTTTATGAATGTTTTAACAAAAATATCCATTTCAAGAATAGGAAAAATCTTACTTTATTTTTGTAAAAAATCATATAAATATTTGCTTCCGCGCCAAAATTTTATGATTTTTTATCATATTTTAGCTAAAAGAAAACATTGCAACAAGAAAATTGCTATTTCAAGTGTGTTAGGTATTCTAGAATCCAGCCCATGTAGCTTACAATATACAACGTATTCATCAAAAATAGGTGAAATCTGACCTTTTTTTTGTAAAAAATCATATAAATTTTTGCTTCCGCGCCCGAGTTTTATAATTTTTCATCATAATTTAGGTAAAAGAAAACATTGCAACAAGAAAATTGCTATTTCAAGTGTGGTAGGTATTCTATAATCCAGCCAATGAGGCTTACAATATTCAATGTATTCATCAAAAATAGGTAAATTCTGACTTTTTTTTGTAAAAAATCATATAAATATTTGCTTCCGCGCCCGAATTTTATAATTTTTCATCATATTTTATCCACAGTATAGGTCCAAAAGCATGTTTATGAATGTATTAACAAAAATATCCATTTCAAGAATATGTAAAATCTTACTTTATTTTTGTAAAAAATCATATAAATATTTGATCCGCGCCCGAATTTTATGATTTTTCATCATAATTTAGGTAAAAGAAAACATTGCAACAAGAAAATTGCTATTTCAAGTATGGAGGTATTCTAGAATCCAGCTAATGAAGCTTACAATATACAACGTATTCATCAAAAATAGATAAAATCTGAGTTTATTTTTGTAAAAAATTATATAAATATTTGCTTCTGCGCTCGAATTTTATAATTTTTCGTCATATTTTATCCATAGTATAGGTCCAAAAGCATGTTTATGAACGTTTTAAACAAAAATATACATTTCAAAAATATGTAAAATCTGACTTTATTTTTGTAATAAATCATAAATATTTGCTTCCGCGCCCGAATTTTATGATTTTTCATCATGTTTTAGCTAAAAGAAAACATTGCAACAAGAAAATTGCTATTTCAAGTGTGTTAGGTATTCTAGAAAAGCATGTTTATGAATCTTTTAACAAAAATATCCATTTTAAGAATAGGAAAAATCTGACTTTATTTTTGTAAAATATCATATAAAAATTTGCTTCCGCGCTCGAATTTTATAATTTTTCATCATATTTTATCCGCAGTATAGGTCCAAAAGCTTGTTTATGAATGTTTTAACTAAAATATCCATTTCAAGAATAGGAAAAAACTGACTTTATTTTTGTAAAAAATCATATAAATATTTGCTTCCGCTCCCAAATTTTATGATTTTTCATCATATTTTAGCTAAAAGAAAACAGTGCAACAAGAAAATTGCTATTTCAAGTGTGGTAGGTATTCTAGAATCCAGCCAATGAAGCTTACAATATACAACGTATTCATCAAAAATAGGTAAAATCTGACTTTTTTTTTGTAAAAAATTATATAAATATTTGCTTCCGCGCTCGAATTTTATAATTTTTCATCATATTTTATCCGTAGTATAGGTCCAAAAGCATGTTTATGAACTTTTTAATGAAAATATCCATTTCAAAAATATGTAAAATCTGACTTTATTTTTGTAAAAAATCATATAAATATTTGCTTCCGCGGCCGAATTTTATGATTTTTCATCATATTTTAGCTAAAAGAGAACATTGCAACAAGAAAATTGCTATTTCAAGTGTGTTAGGTATTCTAGAATCCAGCACATGTAGCTTACAATATACAACGTATTCATCAAAAATAGGTAATATCTGACTTTTTTTTTGTAAAAAATCATATAAATATTTGTTTGCGCGCCCGAATTTTATAATTTTTCATCATATTTTATACACAGTATAGGTCCAAAAGCATGTTTATGAATGTTTTAACAAAAATATCCATTTCAAGAATAGGAAATATCTGACTTTATTTTTATAAAATATCATATAAATATTTGCTTCCGCGCCCGAATTTTATGATTTTTCATCATAATTTAGGTAAAAGAAAACATTGCAACAAGAAAATTGCTATTTCAAGTGTGGTAGGTATTCTAGAATCCAGCCAATGAAGCTTACAATATACAACGTATTCATCAAAAATAGGTAAAATCTGAATTTTTTTTTGTAAAAAAACATATAAATATTTGCTTCCGCGCCCGAATTTTATAATTTTTTATCATATTTTATCCACAGTATAGGTCCAAAAGCATGTTTATGAATGTATTAACAAAAATATCCATTTCAACAATATGTAAAATCTGACTTTATTTTTGTAAAAAATCATATAGATATTTGCTTCCGCGCCCGAATTTTATGATTTTCATCATAATTTAGGTAAAAGAAAACATTGCAACAAGAAAATTGCTATTTCAAGTGTGGTAGGTATTCTAGAATCCAGCCAATGAAGCTTACAATATACAACGTATTCATCAAAAATAGATAAAATCTGACTTTTTTTTGTAAAAAATCATATAAATATTTGCTTCCGCTCCCGAATTTTATAATTTTTCATCATATTTTATCCACAGTATAGGTCCAAAATCATGTTTATGAATGTATTAACAAAAATATCCATTTCAAGTATATGTAAAATCTGACTTTATTTTTGAAAAAAATCATAGAAATATTTGCTTCCGCGCCCGAAATTTATGATTTTTCATCATAATTTAGGTAAAAGAAAACATTGCAACAAGAAAATTGCTATTTCAAGTGTGGTAGGTATTCTAGAATCCAGCCAATGAAGCTTACAATATTCAACGTATTCATCAAAAATAGATAAAATCTGACTTTTTTTTGTAAAAAATAATATAAATATTTGTTTCCGCGCCCGAATTTTATAATTTTTCATCATATTTTATCCACAGTATAGGTCCAAAAGCATGTTTATGATTGTTTTAAACAAAAATATCCATTTTAAGAATAGGTAAATTCCGACTTTATTTTTGTAAAAAATCATATAAATATTTGCTTCCGCGCCCGAATTTTATGATTTTTGATCATAATTTAGGTAAAAGAAAACATTGCAACAAGAAAATTGCTATTTCAAGTGTGGTAGGTATTCTAGAATCCAGTCAATGAAGCTTACAATATACAACGTATTCATCAAAAATAGGTAAAATTGGACTTTTTTTTTTGTAAAAAATCATATAAAAATTGCTTTCGCGCCCAAATTTAATTATTTTTCATCATATTTTATCCACAGTATAGGTCCAAAAGCATGTTTATGAATGTATTAACAAAAATATCCATTTCAAGAATATGTAAAATCTGACTTTATTTTTGTATAAAATCATATAAATATTTGCTTCCGCGTCCGAATTTTATGATTTTTCATCATATTTTATCCACAGTATAGGTCCAAAAGCATGTTTATGAATGTATTAACAAAAATATCCATTTCAACAATATGTAAAATCTGACTTTATTTTTGTAAAAAATCATATAGATATTTGCTTCCGCGCCCGAATTTTATGATTTTCATCATAATTTAGGTAAAAGAAAACATTGCAACAAGAAAATTGCTATTTCAAGTGTGGCAGGTATTCTAGAATCCAGCCAATGAAGCTTACAATATACAACGTATTCATCAAAAATAGATAAAATCTGACTTTTTTTTGTAATAAATCATATAAATATTTGCTTCCGCGCCCGAATTTTATAATTTTTTATCATATTTTATCCACAGTATAGGTCCAAAAGCATGTTTATGAATGTATTAACAAAAATATCCATTTCAAGTATATGTAAAATCTGACTTTATTTTTGAAAAAAATCATAGAAATATTTGCTTCCGCGCCCGAATTTTATGATTTTTCATCATAATTTAGGTAAAAGAAAACATTGCAACAAGAAAATTGCTATTTCAAGTGTGGTAGGTATTCTAGAATCCAGCCAATGAAGCTTACAATATACAACGTATTCATCAAAAATAGATAAAATCTGACTTTTTTTTGTAAAAAATAATATAAATATTTGTTTCCGCGCCCGAATTTTATAATTTTTCATCATATTTTATCCACAGTATAGGTCCAAAAGCATGTTTATGAATGTTTTAACAAAAATATCCATTTCAAGAATAGGTAAAATCCGACTTTATTTTTGTAAAAAATCATATAAATATTTGCTTCCGCGCCCGAATTTTATGATTTTTCATCATAATTTAGGTAAAAGAAAACATTGCAACAAGAAAATTGCTATTTCAAGTGTGGTAGGTATTCTAGAATCCAGCCAATGAAGCTTACAATATACAACGTATTCATCAAAAATAGGAAAAACTGACTTTTTTTTGTAAAAAATCATATAAATATTTGTTTGCGCGCCCGAATTTTATAATTTTTCATTATATTTTATCCGAAGTATAGGTCCAAAAGCATGTTTATGAATGTTTTAACCAAAATATCCATTTCCAGAATAGGAAAAATCTGACTTTATTTTTGTAAAAAATCATATAAATATTTGTTTCCGCGCCCGAATTTTATGATTTTTTATCATATTTTGCTAAAAGAAAACATTGCAACATGAAAATTGCTATTTCAAGTGTGTTTGGTATTCTAGAATCCAGCCCATGTAGCTTACAATATACAACGTATTCATCAAAAATAGGTAAAATCTGACCTTTTTTTTGTAAAAAATCATATAAATATTTGCTTCCGCGTCCGAATTTTATAATTTTTCATCATATTTTATCCACAGTATAGGTCCAAAAGCATGTTTATGAATGTATAAACAAAAATATCCATTTAAATATTTTTATTATAAATATAAATATTTGCTTCCGCGCCCGAACTTTATGATTTTTCATCATAATTTAGGTAAAAGAAAACATTGCAACAAGAAAATTGCTATTTCAAGTGTGGTAGGTATTCTAGAATCCAGCCAATAAAGCTTACAATATACAACGTATTCATCAAAAATAGGTAACATCTGACTTTATTTTTGTAAAAAATTATATAAAAATTTGCCTCCGCGCTCGAATTTTATAATTTTTCATCATATTTCATCCAAAGTATAGGTCCAAAAGCATGTTTATGAACGTTTTAATAAAAATATTCATTTCAAAAATAGGTAAAATCTGACTTTATCTTTGTAAAAAATCATATAAATATTTGCTTCCGCGCCCGAGTTTTATGTTTTTTCATCATATTTTAGCTAAAAGAAAACATTGCAACAAGAAAATTGCTATTTCAAGTGTGTTTTAGGTATTCTAGAATCCAGCCCATGTAGCTTACAATATACAACGTAATCATCAAAAATAGGTAAAATCTGACTTTTTTTGTAAAAAATCATATAAATATTTGTTTGCGCGCCCGAATATTATAATTTTTCATTATATTTTATCCGCAGTATAGGTCCAAAAGTATGTTTATGAATGTTTTAACAAAAATATCCATTTCAAGAATAGGAAAAATCTGACTTTATTTTTGTAAAAAATCATATAAATATTTGCTTCCGCGCCCAAATTTTATGATTTTTCATCATATTTTAGCTAAAAGAAAACATTGCAACAAAAAAATTGCTATTTTAAGTGTGTTAGGTATTCTAGAATCCAGTCCATGTAGCTTACAATATACAACGTATTCATCAAAAATAGGTAAAATCTGAGTTTTTTTTTGTAAAAAATCATATAAATATTTGCTTCCGCGCCCGAATTTTATAATTTTTTATCATATTTTATCCACAGTATAGGTCCAAAAGCATGTTTATGAATGTATTAACAAAAATATCCATTTCAAGAATATGTAAAATCTGACTTTATTTTTGTAAAAAATCATATAAATATTTGCTTCCGCGCCCGAATTTTATGATTTTCATCATAATTTAGGTAAAAGAAAACATTGCAACAAGAAAATTGCTATTTCAAGTGTGGTAGGTATTCTAGAATCCAGCCAATGAAGCTTACTATATACAACGTATTCATCAAAAATAGGTAAAATCTGACTTTTTTTTTGTAAAAAATCATATAAATATTTGCTTCCGCGCCCAAATTTTATGATTTTTCATCATATTTTAGCTAAAAGAAAACATTGCAACAAGAAAATTGCTATTTCATGTGTGTTAGGTATTCTAGAATCCAGCCCATGTAGCTTACAATATACAACGTAATCATCAAAAATAGGTAAAATCTGACTTTTTTTTTGTAAAAAATCATATAAATTTTTGCTTCCGCGCCCGAATTTTATAATTTTTCATCATATTTTATCCACAGTATAGGTCCAAAAGCATTTTTATGAATGTTTTAACAAAAATATCCATTTCAAGAATATGTAAAATCTGACTTTATTTTTGTAAAAAATCATATAATATTTGTTTCTGCGCCCGAATTTTATGATTTTTCGTCATAATTTAGGTAAAAAAAAAACATTGCAACAAGAAAATTGCTATTTCAAGTTTGGTAGGTATTCTAGAATCCAGCCAATGAAGCTTACAATATACAACGTATTCATCAAAAAATAGGTAAAATCTGACTTTATTTTTGTAAAAATTATATAAATATTTGCTTCCGCGCTCGAATTTTATAATTTTTTCATCATATTTTATCCACAGTATAGGTACAAAAGCATGTTTATGAACGTTTTAACAAAAATATCCATTTCAAAAATATGTAAAATCTGACTTTATCTTTGTAAAAAATCATATAAATATTTGCTTCCGCGCCCGAATTTTATGATTTTTCATCATATTTTAGCTAAAAGAAAACATTGCAACAAGAAAATTGCTATTTCAAGTGTGTTAGGGTATTCTAGAATCCAGCACATGTAGCTTACAATATACAACGTATTCATCAAAAATAGTTAAATCTGACATTTTTTTGTAAAAAATCATATAAATTTTTGCTTCCGCGCCCGAATTTTATAATTTTTCATCATATTTTATCCACAGTATAGGTCCAAAAGCATTTTTATGAATGTTTTAACAAAAATATCCATTTCAAGAATATGTAAAATCTGACTTTATTTTTGTAAAAAATCATATAAATATTTGTTTCCGCGCCCGAATTTTATGATTTTTCGTCATAATTTAGGTAAAAAAAAACATTGCAACAAGAAAATTGCTATTTCAAGTTTGGTAGGTATTCTAGAATCCAGCCAATGAAGCTTACAATATACAACGTATTCATCAAAAATAGGTAAAATCTGACTTTATTTTTGTAAAAATTATATAAATATTTGCTTCCGCGCTCGAATTTTATAATTTTTCATCATATTTTATCCACAGTATAGGTACAAAAGCATGTTTATGAACGTTTTAACAAAAATATCCATTTCAAAAATATGTAAAATCTGACTTTATCTTTGTAAAAAATCATATAAATATTTGCTTCCGCGCCCGAATTTTATGATTTTTCATCATATTTTAGCTAAAAGAAAACATTGCAACAAGAAAATTGCTATTTCAAGTGTGTTAGGTATTCTAGAATCCAGCACATGTAGCTTACAATATACAACGTATTCATCAAAAATAGGTTAAATCTAACTTTTTTTTGTAAAAAATCATATAAATATTTGCTGCCGCGCCCGAATTTTATAATTTTTCATCATATTTTATCCACAGTATAGGTCCAAAAGCATTTTTATTAATGTTTTAACAAAAATATCCGTTTCAAGAATAGGTAAAATCTGACTTTATTTTTGTAAAAAATCATATAAATATTTGCTTCCGCGCCCGAATTTTATGATTTTTCATCATAATTTAGGTAAAAGAAAATATTGCAACAAGAAAATTGCTATTTCAAGTGTGGTAGGTATTCTACAATCCAGCCAATGAAGCTTACAATATACAACGTATTCATCAAAAATAGTTAAAATCTGACTTTTTTTTTGTAAAAACTCATATAAATATTTGCTTCCGCGCCCGAATTTTATGATTTTTCATCATAATTTAGGTAAAAAAAACATTGCAACAAGAAAATTGCTATTTCAAGTGTGGTAGGTATTCTAGAATCCAGCCAATGAAGCTTACTATATACAACGTATTCATCAAATATAGGTTAAATCTGACTTAATATTTGTAAAAATTATATAAATATTTGCTTCCGCGCTCGAATTTTATAATTTTTCATCATATTTTATCCATAGTATAGGTCCAAAAGCATATTTATGAACGTTTTAACAAAAATATCCATTTCAAAAATATGTAAAATCTGACTTTAGTTTTGTAAAAAATCATATAAATATTTGCTTCCGCGCCCGAATTTTATGATTTTTCATCATAATTTAGGTAAAAGAAAACATTGCAACAAGAAAATTGCTATTTCAAGTGTGGTAGGTATTCTAGAATCCAGCCAATGAAGCTTACAATATACAACGTATTCATCAAAAATAGGTAAAATCTGACTTTTTTTTTGTAAAAAATCATATAAATATTTGCTTCCGCGCCTGAATTTTATAATTTTTCATCGTATTTTATCCACAGTATAGGTCCAAAAGCATATTTATGAACGTTTTAACAAAAATATCCATTTCAAAAATATGTAAAATCTGACTTTATTTTTGTAAAAAATCATATAAATATTTGCTTCCGCGCCCGAATTTTATGATTTTTCATCATAATTTAGGTAAAAGAAAACATTGCAACAAGAAAATTGCTATTTCAAGTGTGGTAGGTATTCTAGAATCCAGCCAATGAAGCTTACTATATACAACGTATTCATCAAAAATAGGTTAAATCTGACTTAATATTTGTAAAAATTATATAAATATTTGCTTCCGCGCTCGAATTTTATAATTTTTCATCATATTTTATCCACAGTATAGGTCCAAAAGCATTTTTATTAATGTTTTAACAAAAATATCCGTTTCAAGAATAGGTAAAATCTGACTTTATTTTTGTAAAAAATCATATAAATATTTGCTTCCGCGCCCGAATTTTATGATTTTTCATCATAATTTAGGGAAAAGAAAACATTGCAACAAGAAAATTGCTATTTCAAGTGTGGTAGGTATTCTACAATCCAGCCAATGAAGCTTACAATATACAACGTATTCATCAAAAATAGTTAAAATCTGACTTTTTTTTTGTAAAAACTCATATAAATATTTGCTTCCGCGCCCGAATTTTATGATTTTTCATCATAATTTAGGTAAAAAAAACATTGCAACAAGAAAATTGCTATTTCAAGTGTGGTAGGTATTCTAGAATCCAGCCAATGAAGCTTACTATATACAACGTATTCATCAAAAATAGGTTAAATCTGACTTAATATTTGTAAAAATTATATAAATATTTGCTTCCGCGCTCGAATTTTATAATTTTTCATCATATTTTATCCATAGTATAGGTCCAAAAGCATATTTATGAACGTTTTAACAAAAATATCCATTTCAAAAATATGTAAAATCTGACTTTATTTTTGTAAAAAATCATATAAATATTTGCTTCCGCGCCCGAATTTTATGATTTTTCATCATATTTTAGCTAAAACTAAACATTGCAACAAGAAAATTGCTATTTCAAGTGTGGTAGGTATTCTCGAATCCAGCCAATGAAACTTACAATATACAACGTATTCATCAAAAATAGGTAAAATCTGACTTTTTTTTAAAAAAAATCATATAAATATTTGCTTCCGCGCCCGAATACTATAATTTTTCATCATATTTTATCCACAGTATAGGTCCAAAAGCATGTTTATGAATGTTTTAACAAAATTATCCATTTCAAGAATAGGTAAAGTCTGACTTTATTTTTGTAAAATATCATATAAATATTTGCTTCCGCGTTTGAATTTTATGATTTTTCATCATAATTTAGGTAAAAAAACACATTGCAACAAGAAAATTGCTATTTCAAGTGTGGTAGGTACTCTAGAATCCAGCTAATGAAGCTTACTATATACAACGTATTCATCAAAAATAGGTAAAATCTGACTTAATTTTTGAAAAAATTATATAAATATTTGCTTCCGCGCTCGAATTTTATAATTTTTCATCATATTTTATCCATAGTATAGGTCCAAAAGCATATTTATGAACGTTTTAACAAAAATATCCATTTCAAAAATATGTAAAATCTGACTTTAGTTTTGTAAAAAATCATATAAATATTTGCTTCCGCGCCCGAATTTTATGATTTTTCATCATAATTTAGGTAAAAGAAAACATTGCAACAAGAAAATTGCTATTTCAAGTGTGGTAGGTATTCTAGAATCCAGCCAATGAAGCTTACAATATACAACGTATTCATCAAAAATAGGTAAAATCTGACTTTTTTTTTGTAAAAAATCATATAAATATTTGCTTCCGCGCCTGAATTTTATAATTTTTTATCGTATTTTATCCACAGTATAGGTCCAAAAGCATATTTATGAACGTTTTAACAAAAATATCCATTTCAAAAATATGTAAAATCTGACTTTATTTTTGTAAAAAATCATATAAATATTTGCTTCCGCGCCCGAATTTTCATCATAATTTAGGTAAAAGAAAACATTGCAACAAGAAAATTGCTATTTCAAGTGTGGTAGGTATTCTAGAATCCAGCCAATGAAGCTTACAATATACAACGTATTCATCAAAAATAGGTAAAATCTGACTTTTTTTTGTAAAAAATCATATAAATATTTGCTTCCGCGCCCGAATTTTATAATTTTTCATCGTATTTTATCCACAGTATAGGTCCAAAAGCATGTTAATGAATGTATTAACAAAAATATCTATTTCTTGAATATGTAAAATCTTACTTTATTTTTGTAAAAAATCATATTAATATTTGCTTCCGCGCCCGAATTTCATGATTTTTCATCATAATTTAGGTAAAAAAAAACATTGCAACAAGAAAATTGCTATTTCAAGTGTGGTAGGTATTCTAGAATCCAGCCAATGAAGCTTACTATATACAACGTATTCATCAAAAATAGGTAAAATCTGACTTAATTTTTGTAAAAATTATATAAATATTTGCTTCCGCGCTCGAATTTTATAATTTTTCATCATATTTTATCCATAGTATAGGTCCAAAAGCATATTTATGAACGTTTTAACAAAAATATCCATTTCAAAAATATGTAAAATCTGACTTTATTTTTGTAAAAAATCATATAAATATTTGCTTCCGCGCCCGAATTTTATGATTTTTCATCATATTTTAGCTAAAACTAAACATTGCAACAAGAAAATTGCTATTTAAAGTGTGTTAGGTATTCTAGAATCCAGCCCATGTAGCTTACAATATACAACGTATTCATCAAAAATAGGTAAAATCTGACTTTTTTTTTGTAAAAAATCATATAAATATTTGTTTGCGCGCCCGAATTTTATAATTTTTCATTACATTTTATCCGCAGTATAGGTCCAAAAGCATATTTATGAACGTTTTAACAAAATTATCCATTTCAAGAATAGGTAAAGTCTGACTTTATTTTTGTAAAATATCATATAAATATTTGCTTCCGCGCCCGAATTTTATGATTTTTCATCATAATTTAGGTAAAAGAAAATATTGCAACAAGAAAATTGCTATTTCAAGTGTGGTAGGTATTCTACAATCCAGCCAATGAAGCTTACAATATACAACGTATTCATCAAAAATAGTTAAAATCTGACTTTTTTTTTGTAAAAACTCATATAAATATTTGCTTCCGCGCCCGAATTTTATGATTTTTCATCATAATTTAGGTAAAAAAAACATTGCAACAAGAAAATTGCTATTTCAAGTGTGGTAGGTATTCTAGAATCCAGCCAATGAAGCTTACTATATACAACGTATTCATCAAATATAGGTTAAATCTGACTTAATATTTGTAAAAATTATATAAATATTTGCTTCCGCGCTCGAATTTTATAATTTTTCATCATATTTTATCCATAGTATAGGTCCAAAAGCATATTTATGAACGTTTTAACAAAAATATCCATTTCAAAAATATGTAAAATCTGACTTTAGTTTTGTAAAAAATCATATAAATATTTGCTTCCGCGCCCGAATTTTATGATTTTTCATCATAATTTAGGTAAAAGAAAACATTGCAACAAGAAAATTGCTATTTCAAGTGTGGTAGGTATTCTAGAATCCAGCCAATGAAGCTTACAATATACAACGTATTCATCAAAAATAGGTAAAATCTGACTTTTTTTTTGTAAAAAATCATATAAATATTTGCTTCCGCGCCTGAATTTTATAATTTTTCATCGTATTTTATCCACAGTATAGGTCCAAAAGCATATTTATGAACGTTTTAACAAAAATATCCATTTCAAAAATATGTAAAATCTGACTTTATTTTTGTAAAAAATCATATAAATATTTGCTTCCGCGCCCGAATTTTATGATTTTTCATCATAATTTAGGTAAAAGAAAACATTGCAACAAGAAAATTGCTATTTCAAGTGTGGTAGGTATTCTAGAATCCAGCCAATGAAGCTTACTATATACAACGTATTCATCAAAAATAGGTTAAATCTGACTTAAAATTTGTAAAAATTATATAAATATTTGCTTCCGCGCTCGAATTTTATAATTTTTCATCATATTTTATCCACAGTATAGGTCCAAAAGCATTTTTATTAATGTTTTAACAAAAATATCCGTTTCAAGAATAGGTAAAATCTGACTTTATTTTTGTAAAAAATCATATAAATATTTGCTTCCGCGCCCGAATTTTATGATTTTTCATCATAATTTAGGTAAAAGAAAACATTGCAACAAGAAAATTGCTATTTCAAGTGTGGTAGGTATTCTACAATCCAGCCAATGAAGCTTACAATATACAACGTATTCATCAAAAATAGTTAAAATCTGACTTTTTTTTTGTAAAAACTCATATAAAAATTTGCTTCCGCGCCCGAATTTTATGATTTTTCATCATAATTTAGGTAAAAAAAACATTGCAACAAGAAAATTGCTATTTCAAGTGTGGTAGGTATTCTAGAATCCAGCCAATGAAGCTTACTATATACAACGTATTCATCAAAAATAGGTTAAATCTGACTTAATATTTGTAAAAATTATATAAATATTTGCTTCCGCGCTCGAATTTTATAATTCTTCATCATATTTTATCCATAGTATAGGTCCAAAAGCATATTTATGAACGTTTTAATAAAAATATCCATTTCAAAAATATGTAAAATCTGACTTTATTTTTGTAAAAAATCATATAAATATTTGCTTCCGCGCCCGAATTTTATGATTTTTCATCATATTTTAGCTAAAACTAAACATTGCAACAAGAAAATTGCTATTTCAAGTGTGGTAGCTATTCTCGAATCCAGCCAATGAAACTTACAATATACAACGTATTCATCAAAAATAGGTAAAATCTGACTTTTTTTTAAAAAAAATCATATAAATATTTGCTTCCGCGCCCGAATACTATAATTTTTCATCATATTTTATCCACAGTATAGGTCCAAAAGCATGTTTATGAATGTTTTAACAAAAATATCCATTTCAAAAATATGTAAAATCTGACTTTAGTTTTGTAAAAAATCATATAAATATTTGCTTCCGCGCCCGAATTTTATGATTTTTCATCATAATTTAGGTAAAAGAAAACATTGCAACAAGAAAATTGCTATTTCAAGTGTGGTAGGTATTCTAGAATCCAGCCAATGAAGCTTACAATATACAACGTATTCATCAAAAATAGGTAAAATCTGACTTTTTTTTTGTAAAAAATCATATAAATATTTGCTTCCGCGCCTGAATTTTATAATTTTTTATCGTATTTTATCCACAGTATAGGTCCAAAAGCATATTTATGAACGTTTTAACAAAAATATCCATTTCAAAAATATGTAAAATCTGACTTTATTTTTGTAAAAAATCATATAAATATTTGCTTCCGCGCCCGAATTTTCATCATAATTTAGGTAAAAGAAAACATTGCAACAAGAAAATTGCTATTTCAAGTGTGGTAGGTATTCTAGAATCCAGCCAATGAAGCTTACAATATACAACGTATTCATCAAAAATAGGTAAAATCTGACTTTTTTTTGTAAAAAATCATATAAATATTTGCTTCCGCGCCCGAATTTTATAATTTTTCATCGTATTTTATCCACAGTATAGGTCCAAAAGCATGTTAATGAATGTATTAACAAAAATATCTATTTCTTGAATATGTAAAATCTTACTTTATTTTTGTAAAAAATCATATTAATATTTGCTTCCGCGCCCGAATTTCATGATTTTTCATCATAATTTAGGTAAAAAAAAACATTGCAACAAGAAAATTGCTATTTCAAGTGTGGTAGGTATTCTAGAATCCAGCCAATGAAGCTTACTATATACAACGTATTCATCAAAAATAGGTAAAATCTGACTTAATTTTTGTAAAAATTATATAAATATTGCTTCCGCGCTCGAATTTTATAATTTTTCATCATATTTTATCCATAGTATAGGTCCAAAAGCATATTTATGAACGTTTTAACAAAAATATCCATTTCAAAAATATGTAAAATCTGACTTTATTTTTGTAAAAAATCATATAAATATTTGCTTCCGCGCCCGAATTTTATGATTTTTCATCATATTTTAGCTAAAACTAAACATTGCAACAAGAAAATTGCTATTTAAAGTGTGTTAGGTATTCTAGAATCCAGCCCATGTAGCTTACAATATACAACGTATTCATCAAAAATAGGTAAAATCTGACTTTTTTTTTGTAAAAAATCATATAAATATTTGTTTGCGCGCCCGAATTTTATAATTTTTCATTACATTTTATCCGCAGTATAGGTCCAAAAGCATATTTATGAACGTTTTAACAAAATTATCCATTTCAAGAATAGGTAAAGTCTGACTTTATTTTTGTAAAATATCATATAAATATTTGCTTCCGCGCCCGAATTTTATGATTTTTCATCATAATTTAGGTAAAAGAAAACATTGCAACAAGAAAATTGCTATTTCAAGTGTGGTAGGTATTCTAGAATCCAGCCAATGAAGCTTACAATATACAACGTATTCATCAAAAATAGGTAAAATCTGACTTTTTTTTTGTAAAAAATCATATAAATATTTGCTTCCGCGCCCGAATTTTATAATTTTTCATCGTATTTTATCCACAGTATAGGTCCAAAAGCATGTTAATGAATGTATTAACAAAAATATCTATTTCTTGAATATGTAAAATCTTACTTTATTTTTGTAAAAAATCATATTAATATTTGCTTCCGCGCCCGAATTTCATGATTTTTCATCATAATTTAGGTAAAAAAAAACATTGCAACAAGAAAATTGCTATTTCAAGTGTGGTAGGTATTCTAGAATCCAGCCAATGAAGCTTACTATATACAACGTATTCATCAAAAATAGGTAAAATCTAACTTAATTTTTGTAAAAATTATATAAATATTTGCTTCCGCGCTCGAATTTTATAATTTTTTATCATATTTTATCCATAGTATAGGTCCAAAAGCATATTTATGAACGTTTTAACAAAAATATCCATTTCAAAAATATGTAAAATCTGACTTTATTTTTGTAAAAAATCATATAAATATTTGCTTACGCGCCCGAATTTTATGATTTTTCATCATATTTTAGCTAAAACTAAACATTGCAACAAGAAAATTGCTATTTAAAGTGTGTTAGGTATTCTAGAATCCAGCCCATGTAGCTTACAATATACAACGTATTCATCAAAAATAGGTAAAATCTGACTTTTTTTTTGTAAAAAATCATATAAATATTTGTTTGCGCGCCCGAATTTTATAATTTTTCATCATATTTTATCCGCAGTATAGGTCCAAAAGCATGTTTATGAATGTTTTAACAAAAATATGCATTTCAAGAATAGGAAAAATCTGACTTTATTTTTGTAAAAAATCACATAAATATTTGCTTTCGCGCCCAAATTTTATGATTTTTCATCATAATTTAGCTAAAAGAAAACATTGCAACAAGAAAATTGCTATTTCAAGTGTGTTAGGTATTCTAGAATCCAGACCATGTAGCTTACAATATAAAACGTATTCATCAAAAATAGGTAAAATCTGACTTTTTTTTGTAAAAAAATCATATATATATATTTGCTTCCGCGCCCGAATTTTATAATTTTTTATCATATTTTATCCACAGTATAGGTCCAAAAGTATTTTTATGAATGTTTTAACAAAAATATCCATTTCAAGAATAGGAAAAATCTGACTTTGTTTTTGTAAAAAATCATATAAATATTTGCTTCCGCGCCCGAATTTTATGATTTTTCATCATAATTTAGGTAAAAGAAAACATTGCATAAAGAAAATTGCTATTTCTAGTGTGGTAGGTATTCTAGAATCCAGCCAATGAAGCTTACAATATACAACGTATTCATCAAAAATAGGTAAAATCTGATTTTATTTTTGTAAAAAATTATATAAATATTTGCTTCCGCGCTCGAATTTTATAATTTTTCATCATAATTTAGGTAAAAGAAAACATTGCAACAAGAAAATTGCTATTTCAAGTGTGGTAGATATTCTAGAATCCAGCCAATGAAGCTTACAATTTACAACGTATTCATCAAAAATAGGTAAAATCTGACTTTATTTTTGTAAAAAATCATATAAATATTTGCTTCCGCATCGGAATTTTATGATTTTTCATCATAATTTAGGTAAAATAAAACATTGCAACAAGAAAATTGCTATTTCAAGTGTGGTAGGTATTCTAGAATCCAGCCAATGAAGCTTACAATATACAACGTATTCATCAAAAATAGGTAAAATCTGACTTTATTTTTGTAAAAATTATATAAATATTTGCTTCCGCGCTCGAATTTTATAATTTTTCATCATATTTTATCCATAGTATAGGTCCAAAAGCATATTTATGAACGTTTTAACAAAAATATCCATTTCAAAAATATGTAAAATCTGACTTTATTTTTGTAAAAAATCATATAAATATTTGCTTCCGCTCCCGAATTTCATGATTTTTCATCATATTTTAGCTAAAAGTAAACATTGCAACAAGAAAATTGCTATTTCAAGTGTGTTAGGTATTCTAGAATCCAGCCCATGTAGCTTACAATATACAACGTATTCATCAAAAATAGGTAAAATCTGACTTTTTTTTTGTAAAAAATTCATATAAATATTTGTTTGCGCGCCCGAATTTTATAATTTTTCATCATATTTTATCCGCAGTATAGGTCCAAAAGCATGTTTATGAATGTTTTAACAAAAATATCCATTTCAAGAATATCTGATTTTTTTTGTAAAAAAATCATATAAATAATTTCTTCCGCGCCCGAATTTTATAATTTTTTATCATATTTTATCCACAGTATAGGTCCAAAAGCATGTTTATGAATGTATTAACAAAAATATCTATTTCAAGACTAGGTAAAATCTGACTTTATTTTTGTAAAAAATCATATAAATATTTGCTTCCACGCCCAAATTTTATGATTTTTTATCATAATTTAGGTAAAAGAAAACATTGCAACAAGAAAATTGCTATTTCAAGTGTGGTAGGTATTCTAGAATCCAGCCAATGAAGCTTACAATATACAACGTATTCATCAAAAATAGGTAAAATCTGATTTTATTTTTGTAAAAAATTATATAAATATTTGCTTCCGCGCTCGAATTTTATAATTTTTCATCATAATTTAGGTAAAAGAAAACATTGCAACAAGAAAATTGCTATTTCAAGTGTGGTAGGTATTCTAGAATCCAGCCAATGAAGATTACAATATACAACGTATTCATCAAAAATAGGTAAAATCTGACTTTATTTATGTAAAAAATTATATAAATATTTGCTTCCGCGCCAGAATTTTATAATATTTCATCATATTTTATCCACAGTATAGGTCCAAAAGTATGTTTATGAATGTTTTAACAAAAATATCCATTTCAAGAATATGTAAAATCTGACTTTATTTTTGTAAAATATCATATAAATATTTGCTTCCGCGCCCGAATTTTATGATTTTTCATCATAATTTATGTAAAAGAAAACATTGCAACAAGAAAATTGCTATTTCAAGTGTGGTAGGTATTCTAGAATCCAGCCAATGAAGCTTACAATATACAACGTATTCATCAAAAATTGGTAAAATCTGCTTTATTTTTGTAAAAAATTATTTAAATATTTGCTTCCACGCTCGAATTTTATAATTTTTCATCATATTTTATCCATAGTATAGGTATAAAAGCATGTTTATGAACGTTTTAATAAAATATCCATTTCAAAAATATTTAAAATCTGACTTTATTTTTGTAAAAAATCATATAAATATTTGCTTCCGCGCCCGAATTTTATGATTTTTCATAATATTTTAGCTAAAAGAAAACATTGCAACAAGAAAATTGCTATTTTAAGTGTGTTAGGTATTTTAGAATCCAGCCCATGTAGCTTACAATATACAACGTATTCATCAAAAATAGGTAAAATCTGACTTTTTTTTTGTTAAAAATCATATAAATTTTTTTTTGAGATGTTGATGACTTTTGAAGTTTAACTCTAACTTCCTACGCAGTATATAGTAAGGGAAAAATATGTTTTTAGCTGAGAAAAATTTGCAGTCGCCACTGGGACTCGAACCCAGGACCTCTGTCATTCTAGGACAGCGCTCTGCCGCTGAGCCATAGCGACCAGTGACTTCTGTAAATTTTTCTCAGGTCCGCACGTCTATACAATTGCTGCGATAATCCCACTGGATATATGATACAACAATGGATTGACAATGGACAATTGGCAAATTTTAGCTGTGAAATAATATTTGAGATGTTGATGACTTTTGAAGTTTAACTCTTAACTTCCTACGCAGTATATAGTAAGGGATAAATATGTTTTTAACTGAGAAAAATTTGCAGTCGCCACTGGGACTCGAACCCAGGACCTCTGTCATTCTAGGACAGCGCTCTGCCGCTGAGCCATAGCGACCAGTGACTTCTGTAAATTTTTCTCAGGTCCGCACGTCTATACAATTGCTGCGATAATCCCACTGGATGTATGATACAACAATGGATTGACAATGGACAATTGGCAAATTTTACCTGTGAAATAATATTTGAGATGTTGATGACTTTTGAAGTTTAACTCTAACTTCCTACGCAGTATATAGTAAGGGATAAATATGTTTTTAACTGAGAAAAATTTGCAGTCGCCACTGGGACTCGAACCCAGGACCTCTGTCATTCTAGGACAGCACTCTGCCGCTGAGCCATAGCGACCAGTGACTTCTGTAAATTTTTCTCAGGTCCGCACGTCTATACAATTGCTGCGATAATCCCACTGGATATATGATACAACAATGGATTGACAATGGACAATTGGCAAATTTTACCTGTGAAATAATATTTGAGATGTTGATGACTTTTGAAGTTTAACTCTAACTTCCTACGCAGTATATAGTAAGGGATAAATATGTTTTTAACTGAGAAAAATTTGCAGTCGCCACTGGGACTCGAACCCAGGACCTCTGTCATTCTAGGACAGCGCTCTGCCGCTGAGCCATAGCGACCAGTGACTTCTGTAAATTTTTCTCAGGTCCGCACGTCTATACAATTGCTGCGATAATCCCACTGGATATATGATACAACAATGGATTGACAATGGACAATTGGCAAATTTTACCTGTGAAATAATATTTGAGATGTTGATGACTTTTGAAGTTTAACTCTAACTTCCTACGCAGTATATAGTAAGGGATAAATATGTTTTTAACTGAGAAAAATTTGCAGTCGCCACTGGGACTCGAACCCAGGACCTCTGTCATTCTAGGACAGCGCTCTGCCGCTGAGCCATAGCGTGCAGTGACTTCTGTAAATTTTTCTCAGGTCCGCACGTCTATACAATTACTGCGATAATCCCACTTGATATATGATACAACAATGGATTGACAAAGGACAATTGGCAAATTTTACCTGTGAAATAATATTTGAGATGTTGATGACTTTTGAAGTTTAACTCTAACTTCCTACGCAGTATATAGTAAGGGATAAATATGTTTTTAACAGAGAAAAATTTGCAGTCGCCACTGGGACTCGAACCCAGGACCTCTGTCATTCTAGGACAGCGCTCTGCCGCTGAGCCATAGCGACCAGTGACTTCTGTAAATTTTTCTCAGGTCCGCACGTCTATACAATTGCTGCGATAATCCCACTGGATATATGATACAACAATGGATTGACAATGGACAATTGGCAAATTTTACCTGTAAAATAATATTTGAGATGTTGATGACTTTTGAAGTTTAACTCTAACTTCCTACGCAGTATATAGTAAGGGATAAATATGTTTTTAACTGCGAAAAATTTGCAGTCGCCACTGGGACTCGAACCCAGGACCTCTGTCATTCTAGGACAGCACTCTGCCGCTGAGCCATAGCGACCAGTGACTTCTGTAAATTTTTCTCAGGTCCGCACGTCTATACAATTGCTGCGATAATCCCACTGGATATATGATACAACAATGGATTGACAATGGACAATTGGCAAATTTTACCTGTGAAATAATATTTGAGATGTTGATGACTTTTGAAGTTTAACTCTAACTTCCTACGCAGTATATAGTAAGGGATAAATATGTTTTTAACCGAGAAAAATTTGCAGTCGCCACTGGGACTCGAACCCAGGACCTCTGTCATTCTAGGACAGCGCTCTGCCGCTGAGCCATAGCGACCGGTGACTTCTGTAAATTTTTCTCAGGTCCGCACGTCTATACAATTGCTGCGATAATCCCACTGGATATATGATACAACAATGGATTGACAATGGACAATTGGCAAATTTTACCTGTGAAATAATATTTGAGATGTTGATGACTTTTGAAGTTTAACTCTAACTTCCTACGCAGTATATAGTAAAGGATAAATATGTTTTTAACTGAGAAAAATTTGCAGTCGCCACTGGGACTCGAACCCAGGACCTCTGTCATTCTAGGACAGCGCTCTGCCGCTGAGCCATAGCGACCAGTGACTTCTGTAAATTTTTCTCAGGTCCGCACGTCTATACAATTACTGCGATAATCCCACTGGATATATGATACAACAATGGATTGACAATGGACAATTGGCAAATTTTACCTGTGACATAATATTTGAGATGTTGATGACTTTTGAAGTTTAACTCTAACTTCCTACGCAGTATATAGTAAGGGATAAATATGTTTTTAACAGAGAAAAATTTGCAGTCGCCACTGGGACTCGAACCCAGGACCTCTGTCATTCTAGGACAGCGCTCTGCCGCTGAGCCATAGCGACCAGGGACTTCTGTAAATTTTTCTCAAGTCCGCACGTCTATACAATTGCTGCGATAATCCCACTGGATATATGATACAACAATGGATTGACAATGGACAATTGGCAAATTTTACCTTTGAAATAATATTTGAGATGTTGATGACTTTTGAAGTTTAACTCTAACTTCCTACGCAGTATATAGTAAGGGATAAATATGTTTTTAACTGAGAAAAAAAATTGCAGTCGCCACTGGGACTCGAACCCAGGACCTCTGTCATTCTAGGACAGCGCTCTGCCGCTGAGCCATAGCGACCAGTGACTTCTGTAAATTTTTCTCAGGTCCGCACGTCTATACAATTGCTGCGATAATCCCACTGGATATATGTTACAACAATGGATTGACAATGAACAATTGGCAAATATTACCTGTGAAATAATATTTGAGATGTTGATGACTTTTGAAGTTTAACTCTAACTTCCTACGCAGTATATAGTAAGGGATAAATATGTTTTTAACTGAGAAAAATTTGCAGTCGCCACTGGGACTCGAACCCAGGACCTCTGTCATTCTAGGACAGCGCTCTGCCGCTGAGCCATAGCGACCAGTGACTTCTGTAAATTTTTCTCAGGTCCGCACGTCTATACATTTGCTGCGATAATCCCACTGGATATATGATACAACAATGGATTGACAATGGACAATTGGCAAATTTTACCTGTGAAATAATATTTGAGATGTTGATGACTTTTGAAGTTTAACTCTAACTTCCTATGCAGTATATAGTAAGGGATAAATATGTTTTTAACTGAGAAAAATTTGCAGTCGCCACTGGGACTCGAACCCAGGACCTCTGTCATTCTAAAACAGCGCTCTGCCGCTGAGCCATAGCGACCAGTGACTTCTGTAAATTTTTCTCAGGTCCGCAAGTCTATACAATTGCTGCGATAATCCCACTGGATATATGATACAACAATGGATTGACAATGGACAATTGGCAAATTTTACCTGTGAAAAACATATTTATCCCTTACTATATACTGCGTAGGAAGTTAGAGTTAAACTTCAAAAGTCATCAACATCTCAAATATTATTTCACAGGTAAAATTTGCCAATTGTCCATTGTCAATCCATTGTTGTATCATATATCCAGTGGGATTATCGCAGCAATTGTATAGACGTGCGGACCTGAGAAAAATTTACAGAAGTCACTGCTCGCTATGGCTCAGCGGCAGGGCGCTGTCCTAGAATGACAGAGGTCCTGGGTTCGAGTCCCAGTGGCGACTGCAAATTTTTCTCAGTTAAAAACATATTTATCCCTTACTATATACTGCGTAGGAAGTTAGAGTTAAACTTCAAAAGTCATCAACATCTCAAATATTATTTCACAGGTAAAATTTGCCAATTGTCCATTGTCAATCCATTGTTGTATCATATATCCAGTGAGATTATCGCAGCAATTGTATAGACGTGCGGACCTGAGAAAAATTTACAGAAGTCACTGGTCGCTGTGGCTCAGCGGCAGAGTGCTGTCCTAGAATGACAGAGGTCCTTGGGTTCGAGTCCCAGTGGCGACTGCAAATTTTTCTCAGTTAAAAACATATTTATCCCTTACTATTTAAATTTTTGTTTGCGCGCCCGAATTTTATAATTTTTCATCATATTTTATCCGCAGTATAGGTCCAAAAGCATGTTTATGAATGTTTTAACAAAAATATCCATTTCAAGAATAGGAAAAATCTGACTTTATTTTTGTAAAAAATCATATAAATATTTGCTTCCGCGCCCGAATTTTATGATTTTTCATCATATTTTTAGCTAAAAGAAAACATTGCAACAAGAAAATTGCTATTTTAAGTGTGGTAGGTATTCTAGAATCCAGCCAATGAAGCTTACAATATACAACGTATTTATCAAAAATAGGTAAATCTGACTTTTTTTTTGTAAAAAATCATATAAATATTGCAACAATGGTAAAACGAAAATTTGGATTATTGAATTTTGCGTTTTAATTTAATAAAAAGTTATTTATTTAATTTGAAATAAATGTCGAAATTGGTAGAATTTATATTGCTGCCACCAGATTATTTTTAATTAGAATAATCAAACTAATTTTAGGAATAAGAATTAATTAATAAGGATAAACAAAGCGATAATAAGAAAACTTAACAATAAAATATATTAAAAATGAAATAGAATTACAAAAAGTTAAAATTACTAATTATTGGTTACAAGTGAGGAATAAACTTAAACTTACTTACAAAATATTATTTACAACACGAGTCATGATTGACTCCTCTTCTTTACTCGTTGACTATCTGTCCCTGACTCTCTTAACTTGCCAATTTCAAAAGTTTACCTCAGATGGCCCACCCACTTGAAGATACAGAATTCATCCCCGTTTTCTGATTCTCGCAATTTCACTGGTCGTCTACTACATGGGCGTGTAAATAAGTTGCACTCTAAAGCCTCTAACCAGGTGCATTCTCAACACCCTGAAATGCACAAAAATGAGAAAGTTGGCGTCTTCCGAGAATCAGAAAATGGTTCTGTCAGGGTTGATGGTTTATGACCGTCCGAAAGAAAACTTTGAAAGCTATATAACAATAAACTTAAAAGCCAAACGAAATTTCGGATCTCTTTACAAATCTTTGAACTATTTATTACCAGAACGAATTTTGAAACTAGTCAACAGCGAGATAAATAACAAAACGAGTATTTGTTTAACTGGATCAGACGTTTTGTTACAACTCCTTCCCCCTTAAATTAAGTTATATTTCTTCAAGAAATTAACTTCAACATTCCCCTCTGCTAGACTCCGATCTCCAGGTATTCCCCATACTCGATGACTAGCTTGACACAAGTTGGCTTCATCTCCGTTGTTTCCTCCAGTTCTCTGTTCTTACTGCAACCAGCAACTCTTGCGGCAACGTGACTTGACCTCAGCAACCATGAACACACGGAGATGTCAAACTCGCATAGGATCTCTGCAGGCCGATTCTGCTCGCCATCGATGTACGAAGGTTCCTAGATCATCATCATCTAGCAGTTTGACGGGATATAGGGCTGCAACAAAAATGTCTGACCAGTATCTATGTTCCAATGTAAAAATAATTATTTCTACAATCTACTTAATTATTTGAATCTATTTTTCTAACTTATTTCTTCTATATATCAACCTCATTACTTAAAAATTCTTTATCTAAATTTACTTACTACTACGCTTAATTTATTCTACTATTTCTAATTTCAACATATTATTTTGAATTATCTGAATCATCAACAACTATGAACAAACAATACTTTTCCAGTTTATTTTCAATTATAATTAAAATATTATTAACTAATATATATTGCCTCAACAAATTAACAAATAATACCAAAAAAAAACTTTTAATTTCCTGAGTATATTCTAATAAAACTTTACCGCGGATCTTAGCTTGGAAGGCTTTTTATGGCAACTAATTATCAACATTCATCTCCCAGCCTAAGATACACGTTGGCTATCACACGGGCAGGGGTGCCAATATCCTGGATGCATACAACTTTTATGACCTGATTACCCGATACAATACAAAACAACCGAAATCCCATTTTACCTGGGCCGTTTTCGGCTTTTATAAACGTGGTAATCAAATACTCGTGCTTTTACTGTTAAATAATTTACTTTTCCAAATTTTAGTGCCAAATAATTCTTAAAGCCTTTTTCTTCTAATAAAAATTTAATATGAAATAGTTTTCTACTAACATTGTTATTTCTAACTCTATGGTTTCTTTTTAATATAAAATGTTTGTTTGTACTAATGTTTATACTTAATTTCGAAGCCTTCGTTATAAATTTATCAACTAATTTATTTTTAACTTTTTTCTTTATTTTAAAAAACAATCGCTTACCTTTCTTTTGTATTCTTCTGTGTTTATTATTGTGTTTTCCGTCCGACTTCGAAACCTGACAGCTATTCTTCCACCTGGGCCGATGGTATGTACCGCCACGCACCCGGGGTTTATGGCCTCGCCTTTGTCTGTCTTTCCAATTATCGCTGGGTAAGATGTTCGAAATTTTCTTCGTTTGTGATTGCACTTTATTCTTCCGCGTTACTTTTTCTTCCTTTCTCCGATTATCTACTACCGCCATCGTTGACGTCTCCACTCGAACAACCGCTGCCTCAAAGCTCTCGTCGTTTGCTTCTTTTCCAGGAGATGTGAAAGTATGCTCTTCTGTAGCCGTTTCCCTGGATTCTGCGACTCTCGCGCCAGAATCATCTTTCCCAGGTGCCTTTTCTGAGCCATACTTTACCTCTCTCTCCTCCGCTAAACTTAAACAATTCGCCGTAGTGTTTACTTGTTCTTCATCAACCCCGTCTGTTGTCCTGAGCTCTTTTACCTCGACGTCGTTCTCTGGCTTCTCCCCAACGCTAGAAATTGTCGGGTCGTAATCTTCGCTTGTTTCCTTTGCGTTATTGAGCTCATCATCATTGCAAATCACAGTCCGTTCACATTCACTTTCGTTGCACTTATTGTTCGAGTCCGGGTACACACTTTTATCGCTGCTATCACTTAAACCATTGTAACTAACACTCTTTTCATCTCTCATACACACATACTTATTACTCAAATAATGTAACTTCTGCTTTTCCTCACATGTAACCGTATTGCCTACTATTTGTCCTACTAATCGGGGCAATTCCTTCATCGGACAATTTTTCTGTATGTGCCCCATCTTTTCACACTTGAAGCACATACGATCTGCAAATTTTGCAGAACAGTTCCACTGCATATGTCCCATTTTCTCGCATCGAAAACACATCAGTTCTTTTAAAGGAATTCTACCCCGATAATTTTGAAAATTTCCTGCGCTAATTTCTGAATTTAAATTTTGATGTGTAAAATTTTCTACCGGAGTTCTCTGAGATTCGGAATAATTTTGAATTTGTACATTTGACATAAAAACTTTCGCAGGTCTAATATTTTCCGAAACATCATCAAAATTAATTCTCTCAAATCTTTGTCTTAACAGTTTTTTAAAAAGTTCCCAATCTCCCCGCAATTTCTCAGCATTTAAAAATACATATCGCTTTGCTTTCCCTGTACAATGTATAGAACCATGAGCTTGTAATCTTTTAAACGAAATATTAGTTTTTTTCTGTACATTTTCTAAATTTGTGATGAATTTTTCAACACATTCATGGTCTTCACCGCCAAAAGTTGTTACACCATTAAAATTATCAAACAATGATGGTTGATTCATTGAAACTAAATTTTGTATTGTCTTTAAACTAAATTAAAATGAGCGTGGCTACTAGAATTTCTAATTAAAATTCAAACGAGCTTGCCTACCGGAATATTCGAATCTCACCGCTCGCCACCATTTGTTTCAATGGCAAACGAGGATTTTGAATACTATTGAATTTTGGGTTTGATTTTATAAACAGTTATTTATTTAATTTGAAATAAATGTCGAAATTGGTAGAATTTAAATTGCTGCCACCAGATTATTTTTAATTAGAATAATCAAACTAATTTTAGGAATAAGAATTAATTAATAATGATAAACAAAGCGATAATAAGAAAACTTAACAATAAAATATATTAAAAATGAAATAGAATTACAACAAGTTAAAATTACTAATTATTGGTTACAAGTGAGGAATAAACTTAAACTTACTTACAAAATATTATTTACAACACGAGTCATGATTGACTCCTCTTCTTTACTCGTTGACTATCTGTCCCTGACTCTCTTAAATTGCCAATTTCAAAAGTTTACCTCAGATGGCCCACCCACTTGAAGATACAGAATTCATCCCCGTTTTCTGATTCTCGCAATTTCACTGGTCGTCTACTACATGGGCGTGTAAATAAGTTGCACTCTAAAGCCTCTAACCAGGTGCATTCTAAACACCCTGAGATGCACAAAAATAAGAAAGTTGGCGTCTTCCGAGAATCAGAAAATGGTTCTGTCAGGGTTGATGGTTGATGACCGTCCGAAAGAAAACTTTGAAAGCTATATAACAATAAACTTAAAAGCCAAACGATATTTCGGATCTCTTTACAAATCTTTGAACTATTTATTACAAGAACGAATTTTGAAACTAGTCAACAGCGAGATAAATAACAAAACGAGTATTTGTTTAACTGGATCAGACGTTTTGTTACAATATATGTTTCCGCGCCCGAATTTTATAATTTTTCATCATATTTTATCCACAGTATAGGTCCAAAAGCATGTTTATGAATGTATTAACAAAAATATCCATTTCAAGAATATGTAAAATCTGACTTTGTTTTTGTAAAAAATCATATAAATATTTGCTTCCGCGCCCGAATTTTATGATTTTTCATCATAATTTAGGTAAAAGAAAACATTGCAACAAGAAAATTGCTATTTCAAGTGTGGTAGGTATTCTAGAATCCAGCCAATGAAGCTTACAATATACAACGTATTCATCAAAAATAGGTAAAATCTGACTTTATTTTTGTAAAAAATTATATAAATATTTGCTTCCGCGCTCGAATTTTATAATTTTTCAACATATTTTATCCATAGTATAGGTCCAAAAGAATGTTTATGAACGTTTTAACAAAAATATCCATTTCAAGAATATGTAAAATCTGACTTTATTTTTGTAAAAAATCATACAAATATTTGCTTCCGCGCCCGAAATTTATGATTTTTCATCATATTTTAAGCTAAAAGAAAACATTGCAACAAGAAAATTGCAATTTCAAGTGTGTTAGGTATTCTAGAATCCAGCACATGTAGCTTACAATATACAACGTATTCATCAAAAATAGGTAAAATCTGACTTTTTTTTTTTGTAAAAAATCATATAAATATTTGCTTCCGCGCCCGAATTTTATAATTTTTCATCATATTTTATCCACAGTATAGGTCCAAAAGCATGTTTATGAATGTTTTAACAAAAATATCTATTTCAAGACTAGGTAAAATCTGACTTTATTTTTGTAAAAAATCATATAAATATTTGCTTTCGCGCCCGAATTTTATGATTTTTCATCATAATTTAGCTAAAAGAAAACATTGCAACAAGAAAATTGCTATTTCGAGTGTGGTAGGTATTCTAGAATCCAGCCAATGAAGCTTACAATATACAACGTATTCATCAAAAATAGGTAAAATCTGACTTTTTTTTTTGTAAAAAATCATATAAATATTTGCTTCCGCGCCCGAATTTTATAATTTTTCATCATATTTTATCCACAGTATAGGTCCAAAAGCATGTTTATGTATGTATTAACAAAAATATCCATTTCAAGAATATGTAAAATCTGACTTTATTTTTGTAAAAAATTATATAAATATTTGCTTCCGCGCCCGAATTTTATGATTTTTCATCATCATTTAGGTAAAAGAAAACATTTTAACAAGAAAATTGCTATTTCAAGTGTGGTGGGTATTCTAGAATCCAGCCAATGAAGCTTACAATATACAAGGTATTCATCAAAAATAGGTAAAATCTGACTTTTTTTTTGTAAAAAATCATATAAATATTTGCTTCCGCGCCAGAATTTTATGATTTTTCATCAAATTTTATCCACAGTATAGGTTCAAAAGCATGTTTATTAATGTTTTAACAAAAATATCCATTTCAAGAATAGGTAAAATCTGACTTTATTTTTGTAAAAAATCATATAAATATTTGCTTCCGCGCCCGAATTTTATGATTTTTCATCATAATTTAGGTAAAAGAAAACATTGCAACAAGAAAATTGCTATTTCAAGTGTGTTACGTATTCTAGATTCCAGCCCATGTAGCTTACAATATACAACGTATTCATCAAATATAGGTAAAATCTGAATTTTTTTTGTAAAAAATCATATAAATATTTGCTTCCGCGCCCGAATTTTATAATTTTTCATCATATTTTATCCACAGTATAGGTCCAAAAGCATGTTTATGAATGTTTTAACAAAAATATTCATTTCAAGAATAGGTAACATCTGACATTATTTTTGTAAAAAATCATATAAATATTTGCTTCCGCGCCCGAATTTTATGATTTTTCATCAAAATTTAGGTAAAAGAAAACATTGCAACAAGAAAATTGCTATTTCAAGTGTGGTAGGTATTCTAGAATCCAGCCAATGAAGCTTACAATAAACAACGTATTCATCAAAAATAGGTAAAATCTGACTTTTTTTTGTAAAAACTCATATAAATATTTGCTTTCGCGCCCGAATTTTATAATTTTTCATCATATATTATCCACAGTATAGGTCCAAAAGCATGTTTATGAATGTATTAACAAAAATATCCATTTCAAGAATATGTAAAATTTGACTTTATTTTTGTAAAAAATCATATGAATATTTGCTTTCGCGCTCGAATTTTATGATTTTTCAATATAATTTAGGTAAAAGAAAACATTGCAACAAGAAAATTGCTATTTCAAGTGTGTTAGGTATTCTAGAATACAGCCCATGTAGCTTACAATATACAACATATTCATCAAAAATAGGTAAAATCTGACTTTTTTTTGTAAAAAATCATATAAACATTTGTTTGCGCGCCCGAATTCTATAATTTTTCATCATATTTTATCCGAAGTATCGGTCCAAAAGCATGTTTATGAATGTTTTAACAAAAATATCCATTTCAAGAATAGGAAAAAATCTGACTTAATTTTTGTAAAAAATCATATATATATTTGCTTCCGCGCCCGAATTTTATGATTTTTCATCATATTTTAGCTAAAAGAAAACATTGCAACAAGAAAATTGCTATTTCAAGTGTGTTACGTATTCTAGATTCCAGCCCATGTAGCTTACAATATACAACGTATTCATCAAATATAGGTAAAATCTGACTTTTTTTTTGTAAAAAATCATATAAATATTTGCTTCCGCGCCCGAATTTTATAATTTTTCATCATATTTTATCCACAGTATAGGTCCAAAAGCATGTTTATGAATGTTTTAACAAAAATATCCATTTCAAGAATAGGTAAAATCTGACTTTATTTTTGTAAAAAATCTATAAATATTTGCTTCCGCGCCCGAATTTTATGATTTTTCATCATAATTTAGGTAGAAGAAAACATTGCAACAAGAAAATTGCTATTTCAAGTGTGGTAGGTATTCTCGAATCCAGCCAATGAAGCTTACAATATACAACGTATTCATCAAAAATAGGTAAAATCTGACTTTTTTTTCGTAAAAAATCATATAAATATTTGTTTTCGCGCCCGAATTTTATAATTTTTCATCATATTTTATCCGCAATATAGGTCCAAAAGCATGTTTATGAATGTTTTAACAAAAATAACCATTTCAAGAATATGAAAAATCTGACTTTATTTTTGTAAAAAATCATATAAATATTTGCTTCCGCGCCCGAATTTTATGATTTTTCATCATATTTAAGCTAAAAGAAAACATTGCAACAAGAAAATTGCTATTTCAAGTGTGTTAGGTATTCTAAAATCCAGCCCATGTAGCTTACAATATACAAAGTATTCATCAAAAATAGGTAAAATCTGACTTTTTTTTTGTAAAAAATCATATAAATATTTGCTTCCGCGCCAGAATTTTATGATTTATCATCATATTTTAGCTAAAAGAAAACATTGCAACAAGAAAATTGCTATTTCAAGTGTGGTAGGTATTCTAGAATCCAGCCAATGAAGCTTACAATATACAACGTATTCATCAAAAATAGGTAAAATCTGACTTTTTTTTTTGTAAAAAATCATATAAATATTTGCTTCCGCGCCAGAATTTTAAAATTTTTCATCAAATTTTATCCACAGTATAGGTTCAAAAGCATGTTTATTAAAGTTTTAACAAAAATATCCAATTCAAGAATAGGTAAAATCTGACTTTATTTTTGTAAAAAATCATATAAATATTTGCTTCCGAGCCCGAATTTTAAGATTTTTCATCATAATTTAGGTAAAAGTAAACATTGCAACAAGAAAATTGCTATTTCAAGTGTGGTAGGTATTCTCGCATCCAGAAAATGAAGCTTACAATATACAACGTATTCATCAAAAATACGTAAAATCTGACTTTTTTTTGTAAAAAATCATATATATATTTGCTTCCGCGCCCGAATACTATAATTTTTCATCATATTTTATCCACAGTATAGGTCCAAAAGCATGTTTATGAACGTTTTAACAAAAATATCCATTTGAAAAATATGTAAAATCTGACTTTATTTTTGTAAAAAATCATATAAATATTTGCTTCCGCGCCCGAATTTTATGATTTTTCATCATACTTTAGCTAAAAGAAAACATTGCATCAAGAAAATTGCTATTTCAAGTGTGTTGGGTATTCTAGAATCCAGCCCATATAGCTTACAATATACAACGTATTCATCAAAAATAGGTAAAATCTGACTTTTTTTTTGTAAAAAATCATATAAATATTTGTTTTCGCGCCAGAATTTTATAATTTTTCATCATATTTTATCCGCAATATAGGTCCAAAAGCATGTTTATGAATGTTTTAACAAAAATAACCATTTCAAGAATATGAAAAATCTGACTTTATTTTTGTAAAAAATCATATAAATATTTGCTTCCGCGCCCGAATTTTATGATTTTTCATCATATTTAAGCTAAAAGAAAACATTGCAACAAGAAAATTGCTATTTCAAGTGTGTTAGGTATTCTAAAATCCAGCCCATGTAGCTTACAATATACAACGTATTCATCAAAAATAGGTAAAATCTGACTTTTTTTTTGTAAAAAATTATATAATTATTTGCTTCCGCGCCCGAATTTTATAATTTTTCATCATATTTTATCCACAGTATAGGTCCAAAAGCATGTTTATGAATGTTTTAACAAATATATCCATTTCAAGAATAGGTAAAATCTGACCTTATTTTTGTAAAAAATCATATAAATATTTGCTTCCGCGCCCGAATTTTATGATTTTTCATCATAATTTAGGTAAAAGAAAACATTGCAACAAGAAAATTGCTATTTCAAGTGTGGTAGGTATTCTAGAATCCAGCCAATGAAGCTTACAATATACAACGTATTCATCAAAAATAGGTAAAATCTGACTTTTTTTTTGTAAAAAATCATATAAATATTTGCTTCCGCGCCAGAATTTTATAATATTTCATCATATTTTATCCACAGTATAGGTCCAAAAGCATGTTAATAAATGTATTAAAAAAAATATTCATTTCAAGAATATGTAAAATCTGACTTTATTTTTGTAAAAAATCATGTAAATATTTGCTTCCGCGCCCGAATTTTATGATTTTTCATCATAATTTAGGTAAAAAAAAAACATTGCAACATGAAAATTGCTATTTCAAGTGTGGTAGGTATTCTAGAATCCAGCCAATGAAGCTTACAATATTCAACGTATTCATCAAAAATAGGTAAAATCTGACTTTATTTTTGTAAAAATTATATAAATATTTGCTTCCGCGCTGGAATTTTATAATTTTTCATCATATTTTATCCATAGTATAGGTCCAAAAGCATATTTATGAACGTTTTAACAAAAATATCCATTTCAAAAATATGTAAAATCTGACTTTATTTTTGTAAAAAATCATATAAATATTTGCTTCCGCGCCCGAATTTTATGATTTTTCATCATAATTTATCCGCAGTTTAGGTCCAAAAGCTTGTATGTTTATGAATGTTTTAACAAAAATATCCATCTCAAGAATAGGAAAAATCTGACTTTATTTTTGTAAAAAATCATATAAATATTTGCTTTGCGCCTGAATTTTATGATTTTTAATCATAATTTAGATAAAAGAAAACATTGCAACAAGGAAATTGCTATTTCAAGTGTGTTAGGTATTCTAGAATCCAGCCCATGTAGCTTACAATATACAACGTATTCATCAAAAATAGGTAAAATCTGACTTTTTTTGTAAAAAATCATATACATATTTGCTTCCGCGCCCGAATTTTATAATTTTTCATCATATTTTATCCACAGTATAGGTCCAAAAGCATTTTTATGAATGTTTTAACAAAAATATCCATTTCAAGAATAGGAAAAATCTGACTTTATTTTTGTAAAAAATCATATAAATATTTGCTTCCGCGCATGAATTTTATGATTTTTCATCATAATTTAGGTAAAAGAAAACATTGCAACAAGAAAATTGCTATATCAAGTGTGGTAGGTATTCTAGAATCCAGCCAATGAAGCTTACAATATACAACGTATTCTTCAAAAATAGGTAAAATCTGACTTTTTTTTTGTAAAAAATCATATAAATATTTGCTTCCGCGCCCGAAATTTATAATTTTTTATCATATTTTATCCACAGTATAGGTCCAAAAGCATGTTTATGAATGTATTAACAAAAATACCCATTTCAAGAATATGTAAAATCTGAAATTATTTTTGTACAAAATCATATAAATATTTGCATCCGCGCCCGAATTTTATGATTTTTCATCATAATTTAGGTAAAAAAAAACATTGCAACAAGAAATTTGCTATTTCAAGTGTGGTAGGTATTCTAGAATCCAGCCAATGAAGCTTACAATATACAACGTATTCATCAGAAATAGGTAAAATCTGACTTTTTTTTTGTAAAAAATCATATAAATATTTGCTTCCGCGCCAGAGTTTTATAATTTTTCATCATATTTTATCCACAGTATAGGTCCAAAAGCATGTTTATTATTGTTTTAACAAAAATATCCATTTCAAGAATAGGTAAAATCTGACTTTATTTTTGTAAAAAATCATATAAATATTTGCTTCCGCGCCCGAATTTTATGATTTTTCATCATATTTTATCCGCAGTTTAGGTCCAAAAGCATGTATGTTTATGAATGTTTTAACAAAAATATCCATCTCAAGAATAGGAAACATCTGACTTTATTTTTGTAAAAAAATATCCATTTCAAGAATATTAAAAATCTGACTTTATTTTTGTAAAAAATCATATAAATATTTGCTTCCGCGCCCGAATTTTATGATTTTTCATCATAATTTAGGTAAAAGAAAACATTGCAACAAGAAAATTTCTATATCAAGTGTGGTAGGTATTCTAGAATCCAGCCAATGAAGCTTACAATATACAACGTATTCATCAAAAATAGGTAAAATCAGACTTTTTTTTTGTAAAAAATCATATAAATATTTGCTTCCTCGCCCGAAATTTATAATTTTTTATCATATTTTGTCCAAAGTATAGGTCCAAAAGCATGTTTATGAATGTATTAGCAAAAATATCCATTTCAAGAATATGTAAAATCTGACTTTATTTTTGTACAAAATCATATAAATATTTGCATCCGCGCCCGAATTTTATGATTTTTTATCATAATTTAGGTAAAAAAAAACATTGCAACAAGAAATTTGCTATTTCAAGTGTGGTAGGTATTCTAGAATCCAGCCAATGAAGCTTACAATATACAACGTATTCATCAAAAATAGGTAAAATCTGACTTTTTTTTGTAAAAAATCATATAAATATTTGCTTCCGCGCCAGAGTTTTATAATTTTTCATCATATTTTATCCACAGTATAGGACCAAAAGCATGTTTATTATTGTTTTAACAAAAATATCCATTTCAAGAATAGGTAAAATCTGACTTTATTTTTGTAAAAAATCATATAAATATTTGCTTCCGCGCCCGAATTTTATGATTTTTCATCATAATTTAGGTAAAAGAAAACATTGCAACAAGGAAATTGCTATTTCAAGTGTGGTAGGTATTCTCGAATCCAGCCAAAGAAGCTTACAATACACAACGTATTCATCAAAAATAGGTAAAATCTGACTTTATTTTTGTAAAATTATATAAATATTTGCTTCCGCGCTCGAATTGTATAATTTTTCATCACATTTTATCCATAGTATAGGTCCAAAAGCATATCTATGAACGTTTTAACAAAAATATCCATTTCAAAAAATATATCAAATCTGACTTTATTTTTGTAAAAAATCATATAAATATTTGCTTCCGCGCCAGAATTTTATGATTTTTCATCATAATTTAGGTAAAAGAAAACATTGCAACAAGAAAATTGCTATTTCAAGTGTGGTAGGTATTCTCGAATCCAGCCAATGAAGCTTACAATATACAACGTATTCATCAAAAACAGGTAAAATCTCACTTTATTTTTGTAAAAATTATATAAATATTTGCTTCCGCGCTCGAATTTTATAATTTTTCATCATATTTTATCCACAGTATAGGTCCAAAAGCATGTTTATGAATGTATTAACAAAAATATCCATTTCAAGAATATGTAAAATCTGACTTTATTTTTGTACAAAATCATATAAATATTTGCATCCGCGCCCGAATTTTATGATTTTTCATCATAATTTAGGTAAAAAAAAACATTGCAACAAGAAATTTGCTATTTCAAGTGTGGTAGGTATTCTAGAATCCAGCCCATGTAGCTTACAATATACAACGTATTCATCAAAAATAGGTAAAATCTGACTTTTTTTTGTAAAAAAATCATATAAATATTTGTTTTGCGTGCCCGAATTTTATAATTTTTCATCATATTTTAATCCGTAGTATAGGTCTAAAAGCATGTTTATGAATGTTTTAACAAAAATATCCATTTCAAGAGTAGGTAAAATCTGACTTTATTTTTGTAAAAAATCATATAAATATTTGCTTCCGCGCCCGAATTTTATGATTTTTCATCATAATTTAGGTAAAAGAAAACATTGCAACAAGAAAATTGCTATTTCAAGTGTGGTAGGTATTCTCGAATCCAGCCAATGAAGCTTACAATATACAACGTATTCATCAAAAATAGGTAAAATCTGACTTTATTTTTGTAAAAAATTATATAAATATTTGCTTCCGCGCTCGAATTATATAATTTTTCATCATATTTTATCCATAGTATAGGTCCAAAAGCATATCTATGAACGTTTTAAACAAAAATATCCATTTCAAAAATATGTAAAATCTGACTTTATTTTTGTAAAAAATCATATAAACATTTGCTTCCGCGCCAGAATTTTATGATTTTTCATCATATTTTATCCGCAGTTTAGGTCCAAAAGCATGTATGTTTATGAATGTTTTAACAAAAATATCTATCTCAAGAATAGGAAAAATCTGACTTTATTTTTGTAAAAAATCATATAGATATTTGCTTTGCGCCTGAATTTTATGATTTTTCATCATAATTTAGATAAAAGAAAACATTGCAACAAGGAAATTGCTATTTCAAGTGTGTTAGGTATTCTAGAATCCAGCCCATGTAGCTTACAATATACAACGTATTCATCAAAAATAGGTAAAATCTGACTTTTTTTTGTAAAAAATCATATACATATTTGCTTCCGCACCCGAATTTTATAATTTTTCATCATATTTTATCCACAGTATAGGTCCAAAAGCATTTTTATGAATGTTTTAACAAAAATATCCATTTCAAGAATAGGAAAAATCTGACTTTATTTTTGTAAAAAATCATATAAATATTTGCTTCCGCGCCCGAATTTTATGATTTTTCATCATAATTTAGGTAAAAGAAAACATTGCAACAAGAAAATTGCTATATCAAGTGTGGTAGGTATTCTAGAATCCAGCCAATGAAGCTTACAATATACAACGTATTCTTCAAAAATAGGTAAAATCTGACTTTTTTTTTTGTAAAAAATCATATAAATATTTGCTTCCGCGCCCGAAATTTATAATTTTTCATCATATTTTATCCACAGTATAGGTCCAAAAGCATGTTTATGAATGTATTAACAAAAATATCCATTTCAAGAATATGTAAAATCTGACTTTATTTTTGTACAAAATCATATAAATATTTGCATCCGCGCCCGAATTTTATGATTTTTCATCATAATTTAGGTAAAAAAAAACATACTCTGAGATAGCGCGTTATTTCAAGTGTGGTAGGTATTCTAGAATCCAGCCAATGAAGCTTACAATATACAACGTATTCATCAAAAATAGGTAAAATCTGACTTTATTTTTGTAAAAATTATATAAATATTTGCTCCCGCGCTGGAATTTTATAATTTTTCATCATATTTTATCCATAGTATAGGTCCAAAAGCATATTTATGAACGTTTTAACAAAAATATCCATTTCAAAAATATGTAAAATCTGACTTTATTTTTGTAAAAAATCATATAAATATTTGCTTCCGCGCCCGAATTTTATGATTGTTCATCATATTTTATCCGCAGTTTAGGTCCAAAAGCTTGTATGTTTATGAATGTTTTAACAAAAATATCCATCTCAAGAATAGGAAAAATCTGACTTTATTTTTGTAAAAAATCATATAAATATTTGCTTTGCGCCTGAATTTTATGATTTTTCATCATAATTTAGATAAAAGAAAACATTGCAACAAGAAAATTGCTATTTCAAGTGTGTTAGGTATTCTAGAATCCAGCCCATGTAGCTTACAATATACAACGTATTCATCAAAAATAGGTAAAATCTGACTTTTTTTTGTAAAAAATCATATACATATTTGCTTCCGCGCCCGAATTTTATAATTTTTCATCATATTTTATCCACAGTATAGGTCCAAAAGCATTTTTATGAATGTTTTAACAAAAATATCCATTTCAAGAATAGGAAAAATCTGACTTTATTTTTGTAAAAAATCATATAAATATTTGCTTCCGCGCCCGAATTTTATGATTTTTCATCATAATTTAGGTAAAAGAAAACATTGCAACAAGAAAATTGCTATATCAAGTGTGGTAGGTATTCTAGAATCCAGCCAATGAAGCTTACAATATACAACGTATTCTTCAAAAATAGGTAAAATCTGACTTTTTTTTTGTAAAAAATCATATAAATATTTGCTTCCGCGCCCGAAATTTATAATTTTTCATCATATTTTATCCACAGTATAGGTCCAAAAGCATGTTTATGAATGTATTAACAAATATATCCATTTCAAGAATATGTAAAATCTGACTTTATTTTTGTACAAAATCATATAAATATTTGCATCCGCGCCAGAATTTTATGATTTTTCATCATAATTTAGGTAAAAAAAAACATTGCAACAAGAAATTTGCTATTTCAAGTGTGCTAGGTATTCTAGAATCCAGCCAATGAAGCTTACAATATACAACGTATTCATCAAAAATAGGTAAAATCTGACTTTTTTTTTGTAAAAAATCATATAAATATTTGCTTCCGCGCCAGAGTTTTATAATTTTTTATCATATTTTATCCACAGTATAGGTCCAAAAGCATGTTTATTATTGTTTTAACAAAAATATCCATTTCAAGAATAGGTAAAATCTGACTTTATTTTTGTAAAAAATCATATAAATATTTGCTTCCGCGCCCGAATTTTATGATTTTTCATCATAATTTAGGTAAAAGAAAACATTGCAACAAGAAAATTGCTATTTCAAGTGTGGTAGGTATTCTCGAATCCAGCCAATGAAGCTTACAATATACAACGTATTCATCAAAAATAGGTAAAATCTGACTTTATTTTTGTAAAAATTATATAAATATTTGCTTCCGCGCTCGAATTTTATAATTTTTCATCATATTTTATCCATAGTATAGGTCCAAAAGCGTATTTATGAACGTTTTAACAAAAATATCCAATTCAAAAATATGTAAAATATGACTTTATTTTTGTAAAAAATCATATAAATATTTGCTTCCGCGCCCGAATTTTATGATTTTTCATCATATTTTATCCGCAGTTTAGGTCCAAAAGCATGTATGTTTATGAATGTTTTAACAAAAATATCCATCTCAAGAATAGGAAAAATCTGACTTTATTTTTGTAAAAAATCATATAAATATTTGCTTTGCGCCTGAATTTTATGATTTTTCATCATAATTTAGATAAAAGAAAACATTGCAACAAGGAAATTGCTATTTCAAGTGTGTTAGATATTCTAGAATCCAGCCCATGTAGCTTACAATATACAACGTATTCATCAAAAATAGGTAAAATCTGACTTTTTTTTGTAAAAAATCATATACATATTTGCTTCCGCGCCCGAATTTTATAATTTTTCATCATATTTTATCCACAGTATAGGTCCAAATGCATTTTTATGAATGTTACAAAAATATCCATTTCAAGAATATTAATAATCTGACTTTATTTTTGTAAAAAATCATATAAATATTTGCTTCCGCGCCCGAATTTTATGATTTTTTATCATAATTTAGGTAAAAGAAAACATTGCAACAAGAAAATTTCTATATCAAGTGTGGTAGGTATTCTAGAATCCAGCCAATGAAGCTTACAATATACAACGTATTCATCAAAAATAGGTAAAATCAGACTTTTTTTTTGTAAAAAATCATATAAATATTTGCTTCCGCGCCCGAAATTTATAATTTTTCATCATATTTTGTCCACAGTATAGGTCCAAAAGCATGTTTATGAATGTATTAACAAAAATATCCATTTCAAGAATATGTAAAATCTGACTTTATTTTTGTACAAAATCATATAAATATTTGCATCCGCGCCCGAATTTTATGATTTTTTATCATAATTTAGATAAAAAAAAACATTGCAACAAGAAATTTGCTATTTCAAGTGTGGTAGGTATTCTAGAATCCAGCCAATGAAGCTTACAATATACAATGTATTCATCAAAAATAGGTAAAATCTGACTTTTTTTTGTAAAAAATCATATAAATATTTGCTTCCGCGCCAGAGTTTTATAATTTCTCATCATATTTTATCCACAGTATAGGACCAAAAGCATGTTTATTATTGTTTTAACAAAAATATCCATTTCAAGAATAGGTAAAATCTGACTTTATTTTTGTAAAAAATCATATAAATATTTGCTTCCGCGCCCGAATTTTATAATTTTTCATCATAATTTAGGTAAAAGAAAACATTGCAACAAGAAAATTGCTATTTCAAGTGTGGTAGGTATTCTCGAATCCAGCCAAAGAAGCTTAGAATACACAACGTATTCATCAAAAATAGGTAAAATCTGACTTTATTTTTGTAAAAATTATATAAATATTTGCTTCCGCGCTCGAATTTTATAATTTTTCATCATATTTTATCCATAGTATAGGTCCAAAAGCATATCTATGAACGTTTTAACAAAAATATCCATTTCAAAAATATGTAAAATCTGACTTTATTTTTGTAAAAAATCATATAAATATTTGCTTCCGCGCCAGAATTTTATGATTTTTCATCATAATTTAGGTAAAAGAAAACATTGCACAAGAAAATTGCTATTTCAAGTGTGGTAGGTATTCTCGAATCCAGCCAATGAAGCTTACAATATACAACGTATTCATCAAAAATAGGTAAAATCTGACTTTATTTTTGTAAAAATTATATAAATATTTGCTTCCGCGCTCGAATTTTATAATTTTTCATCATATTTTATCCACAGTATAGGTACAAAAGCATGTTTATGAATGTATTAACAAAAATATCCATTTCAAGAATATGTAAAATCTGACTTTATTTTTGTACAAAATCATATAAATATTTGCATCCGCGCCCGAATTTTATGATTTTTCATCATAATTTAGGTAAAAAAAAACATTGCAACAAGAAATTTGCTATTTCAAGTGTGGTAGGTATTCTAGAATCCAGCCCATGTAGCTTACAATATACAACGTATTCATCAAAAATAGGTAAAATCTGACTTTTTTTTTGTAAAAAATCATATAAATATTTGTTTGCGTGCCCGAATTTTATAATTTTTCATCATATTTTATCCGTAGTATAGGTCTAAAAGCATGTTTATGAATGTTTTAACAAAAATATCCATTTCAAGAATAGGTAAAATCTGACTTTATTTTTGTAAAAAATCATATAAATATTTGCTTCCGCGCCCGAATTTTATGATTTTCATCATAATTTAGGTAAAAGAAAACATTGCAACAAGAAAATTGCTATTTCAAGTGTGGTAGGTATTCTAGAATCCAGCCAATGAAGCTTACAATATACAACGTATTCATCAAAAATAGGTAAAATCTGACTTTTTTTTTGTAAAAAATCTTATAAATATTTGCTTCCGCGCCCAAATTTTATGATTTTTCATCATATTTTAGCTAAAAGAAAACATTGCAACAAGAAAATTGCTATTTCATGTGTGTTATTTATTCTAGAATCCAGCCCATGTAGCTTAAAATATACAACGTATTCATCAAAAATAAGTAAAATCAGACTTTTTTTTGTAAAAAATCATATAAATTTTTGCTTCCGCGCCCGAATTTTATAATTTTTCATCAAATTTTATCCACAGTATAGGTCCAAAAGCATTTTTATGAATGTTTTAACAAAAATATCCATTTCAAGAATATGTAAAATCTGACTTTATTTTTGTAAAAAATCATATAAATATTTGCTTCCGCGCCTGAATTTTATGATTTTTCATCATATTTTAGCTAAAAGTAAACATTGCAACAAGAAAATTGATATTTCAAGTGTGTTAGGTATTCTAGAATCCAGCCCATGTAGCTTACAATATACAACGTATTCATCAAAAATAGGTAAAATCTGACTTTTTTTAAAAAAATCATTTAAATATTTGTTTGCGCGCCCGAATTTTATAATTTTTCATCATATTTTGTCCGCAGTATAGGTCCAAAAGCATGTTTATGAATGTTTTAACAAAAATATCCATTTCAAGAAAAGGAAAAATCTGACTTAATTTTTGTAAAAAATCATATAAATATTTGCTTCCGCGCCCGAATTTTATGATTTTTCATCATAATTTAGGTAAAAGAAAACATTGCAACAAGAAAATTGCTATTTCAAGTGTGGTAGGTATTCTCGAATCCAGCCAATGAAGCTTACAATATACAACGTATTCATCAAAAATAGGTAAAATCTGACTTTTTTTTAAAAAAATCATATAAATATTTGCTTCCGCTCCCGAATTTTATAATTTTTCATCATATTTTATCCACAGTATAGGTCTAAAAGCATGTTAATGAATGTATTAACAAAAATATCCATTTCAAGAAAATGTAAAATCTGACTTTATTTTTGTAAAAAATCATATAAATATTTGCTTCCGCGCCCGAATTTTATAATTTTTCATCAAATTTTATCCACAGTATAGGTCCAAAAGCATTTTTATGAATGTTTTAACAAAAATATCCATTTCAAGAATATGTAAAATCTGACTTTATTTTTGTAAAAAATCATATAAATATTTGCTTCCGCGCCTGAATTTTATGATTTTTCATCATATTTTAGCTAAAAGTAAACATTGCAACAAGAAAATTGATATTTCAAGTGTGTTAGGTATTCTAGAATCCAGCCCATGTAGCTTACAATATACAACGTATTTATCAAAAATAGGTAAAATCTGACTTTTTTTTAAAAAATCATTTAAATATTTGTTTGCGCGCCCGAATTTTATAATTTTTCATCATATTTTATCCGCAGTATAGGTCCAAAAGCATGTTTATGAATGTTTTAACAAAAATATCCATTTCAAGAAAAGGAAAAATCTGACTTAATTTTTGTAAAAAATCATATAAATATTTGCTTCCGCGCCCGAATTTTATGATTTTTCATCATAATTTAGGTAAAAGAAAACATTGCAACAAGAAAATTGCTATTTCAAGTGTGGTAGGTATTCTCGAATCCAGCCAATGAAGCTTACAATATACAACGTATTCATCAAAAATAGGTAAAATCTGACTTTTTTTTAAAAAAATCATATAAATATTTGCTTCCGCTCCCGAATTTTATAATTTTTCATCATATTTTATCCACAGTATAGGTCTAAAAGCATGTTAATGAATGTATTAACAAAAATATTTATTTCAAGAAAATGTAAAATCTGACTTTATTTTTGTAAAAAATCATATAAATATTTGCTTCCGCGCCCGAATTTTATGATTTTTCATCATAATTTAGGTAGAAAAAAACATTGCAACAAGAAAATTGCTATTTCAAGTGTAACACGCTCGCTCTGCGGCTCCTCGTTTTAGAGGAAATTGTTTAAACAAATTAAGTAATATGCCAGCTGTACTTGCAGCTGGTGTAATAAAAGGACAATGGTAGAAAAACATAGTATTGTAAATGTAGATTTTTTGTAAGGTTTTAAGATTGCTTTTCGTTGGAACATTTGAGAGCAATAAAGTAAATGGTACTACATGGGGTTAAGGAAGCAATAAATTTTAAAAGCTAAATAGAAAAGGGCAGTTTTTGAGAATACAATGGGAAAGCAATCTTAAGATCACATTTCATGATTGACAGCGTCCGGCGACAAATACTTGGAGGTCTCAAAAGTCCGTTAGAGATTTTTTTGCGTCTTCCAGCGTTGCCGCTCGGACGGAAGTCAGTTAATGAAACTAACGCTGTAAAATATTTGAAATGACCAATGAGGGTGTAAGAAACACCCCCTTATTGGGAAAAGTAGGGGTAAAATTATGCGAAGTTCCTTCCACATAATTTTATCTAAGATAATTCTCTCCGCTGACTTCAAACTGAACAGATCTGAGTGATCTTCTTGTGACAGTCTTGCGAATCTTTCTAAATTTTGATAACTAAATTGTCTTAGTGACTTTAGATATTTTTGTGTTGTGTTGAAGCCGTCGTCGTCCGAGTCCAGATCGAACTTAATTAATTTTAATTATTTTAATTCATTTACTATTTTTAACTGTAGAGTCGTATAATATAAACTAATAAAGTGCTTCATCCGAGGCTGACCAGTGATGAATAGTAAGTAGAATTAACATTATTACTTTGGTAGTAGTAGTGTGAGGTGTTGAACCTAGGCTGATAGCATAGCAACTCTGAGGTCGCCCTATTTTTATTATTTTAATTGTTGAGAGTCCAAATTGTTAGTATCGTTCTCCCATGTCACAAGAGTAGTTAAGTAATATTAAATTGTTGTTAATAATTGTGTGTGAATAAATTGTTATGTTGAGCAGTTCTGTTTGAATTTAGAAACCCCTAATTATTCCTGTTGCGAATTAAGGTATTTTAGCAAATACCGTCCCATATAAATTTTGTCGGAAGACAGCCGTGTCTGTCATCATTTTCTTTTGTCTGCTTCTATCGCGGCAGACTAATAAATTCGTGATAGTGGTGGCAGCGACCTTCGTTACCCTTGATCATTAATAAGTCTTGCATTAATATAATTAGTGGATTACTTTGGGTCAAGTAAATTTTCTAAGCACCCCTTGTATGTCAGGTATTAGATTTCGTCCTAGGCGACCGTACCTGTTACATATTTTGGTGGCAGCGGTGGGATCTAAATATTTTTTAATACTTAAACCCTCTCATTCCAGTTAAGCCATTTAAACCGACAAAATTTAGTTTTCAAAATTGTGATAAACTACTGTGTGTTATTATTACATTTTGATTTTTGAGGTATTTGTAGAGTCAATATTTGCATTTGTTGAGAATAAGTATCTGTTGTGTTCATTTTATTTGGAAATTGGTAGTTGTCGTACTTGCAGAACGACAAAAGAGTTTTATATACGTAAGTAAATTCTGAGTGGATTTATTACGGTCAGTTAGGTAGTCCCGAGCCCCTAAGTCGGTAGAAGTGTAAAGCAATAAAGAACTTTGTGTATAGTTATTGCTTCATTGTTAATAAACTAAAGCAAGTAAAATGCCGAACACAACTGATTCACCCGATTTGAGTGAAACAACTGGTTCACTCAAATTCAATGATCAACAGATGTTAGACTACTTAGTAGCAGTTTCATCCTTATCTGGGGTTAACATGAAAATTCCAACATTTTCGGGAAAATCAGATGAAAGCGTAATAGATTTTATAGACAAAATTGAGAATTGTAAGAATATTGGAAAATGGAGTTCAGATTATGTAATTAGTGTAGTAAAATTAAATTTACTTGGAGACGCGGCATGGTATATTAAAAATAATTCAAAAACTAGAGATTCGAAAGATTGGAAAATAATCAAAAGAGAATTATTGGAAAGATATCAACCCAAGCAAGACTCGAGAACGATAAAAAGGGCATTTAATAGTTGCTATCAGAATAGGGACGAAACAATTTGAAGATAATTCGCGATATATAGAAAAACTGTTATTAAATCAATTTGTTTCGGGAATTTTACCACATTTACAGAGAGATGTATTTTACGAAAATCCAAAAACTTTTGATAAAGCAGTAGAAGTTGCAAAGAAATCAGAATCGGCATTTAACATGATGCGTCGCGAGGATTCAGATTTTGTTAATAGAATAACAGTTAAAACTCCGGTCGAAAATGAAAGTACGCGAGCAAATGAATCAAATTTAACGGCATCAATTGATAAACTAATTCAAGTTTTAACTTTGAGTCACATGCAAAATGTGGAAAAGAACTTAGAAAAGAACACGCATAAAAACGAAAATAATCGAGAAAGGAGTCCAGAATCTAATTTTAGAAATAAAAGCCGTTGTTTTAATTGTCAAAAATTTGGGCATTTTGCAAAAGATTGTCGTTACAAAATAATATGCAAAAGATGTAATAAGCGCGGACACCAAGCAGATATTTGTCGTTCTATTATAAACCCGTCTAAATTTCCAAAGAAGGGAATGAAAGAAATTACATATAACAAAGATTTAAACTAGATATGGCCGCGGATGTTTGTCCCGATTCGCGCGGCCGTAATAGAGAACCGCGAAAAAATGATTTAGTAACCACTCTCCCTAGTAGTAGAAAAAGTAACAAAGTAGAATTAGTTGTGAATGGTAGAAATTTAGAATTTTTAATTGATACTGGTGCATGCGTTAGTATTATCAAGCGGTATGTAGTTGAGGGACAGCGGTTGTTTCCAATCGCACGCACGCGTAGTATTGTAGGTATTTCTGGGAAGGAATTACCTGTAGTTGGGACTACGAGAGTAAAATTACATGTAGGCCGTAGTAGTATTTATCATAATTTTGTAGTGTGTGATGATAGTATAAATTTAGCTACCGACGGGATACTTGGTGTAGATTTTTTAACGGAGTATAAAGCTCAAATTAATTATGCATGTAATGAGATAGTAATTTGTTCGGAACGACTCGCGATTTCAACAATTACACAAAACACTAAAGATAAATTTGGAAGAAAGGCAAATAGTAGCGGTTACGAATTTCTAAGCGAAAAAACCAATCTAGCAGAGAATCAGGAACTTTATGATCCAAAATTAATCGAAAATCATTTTATTTCAGCACCTCGTACTGCGCATAATTATAAAACAAAACGATCGTTAGGTTCTTTTTATGACACGGAAGTCCCAGCTCGCGATTATTTGTCAAGTATAAAGCAAGATACTCACGGGCGTATAAAGGCCCAACGTCGCGAAGAACATCGCGTACGGTTTAGCGACGAACAAGTTTCGCGAGTTAGAGAAGATATTCACGGTAGTAAAAAGACTTCACGTCGCGAAGAATATCAAGGACGGTTTAGAAACGATCATGGTTCGCGAGTTAGGGAAGATACTCACAGGAGTATAAAGATTCAAAGTCCCGAAGATAATCACGTACGATTGAGTAAAGAAAGTAATTCGCGTGATAATGAATTAAATCGCGAAGTAATGAAAACTAAAAATCATGAAGAAAATCGAGAAACGGTTAGCGAGAAGAATGACTCGCAATGTAGGGAAATTAATCGGGAAGAAATCAAAATTGAAAGGCGAAATTGCACTAGCGAAAACAGTGACTCGTACAGTATAGAGGTCACTCACGAAAGTTCAAAATTTTGTAATCGTGAAAGCAAAGAAAGTAATTTTGACAAAAGTAATAAAGCTGTAGGTACATGCCGTAAAAATAATAAAAATTTAAATAATTCAAAAAGCGAATTGCAAAGTAACTTTGTAGGTAGCAGCTCACTGTGTCAAAACAGTAGCTTAGAAAGAGATGGAACATCAGGTACAAGCCCTGAAGATGTATTGTTAAAGGAAAGTGTGCCAACAAGTAAATTGAAAAAGGTTCATTTCGAGGAAATTGTTAAGGTTGACCATAATGCGGTCGTTTCAAACGGTTCAGGCAATAATATGGAAATTACCGGAATTTCTTCGGAAGTTAAAATTGAAAATAGTACGGAAAATGCAAACAAGGACATAAGATCGGTTCGTATTAAAAAGAATATTACAATACCTCCTAGGTCTGAAGCTGTGTGCTTAGCTGAGAGGAATATTGAGTTAAATGTTTTAAATAAAGCAGGATGTGTCTTAATTGAGCCAGTCGAACTGGAAATTCAAGGAGTTATAGCAGCTAGAGTGCTTGCTAGGAGCGATGAGACCGTGGTACCGGTAAAGCTCATGAATGTGTCGCAAGACAGTGTGTTTATCCCTGCTAAAACCATTGTGGGTTTTGAGGAAAATGTCAAAGAGGACATTAGTATGTTTAGCGAACCGAGTAGCGTAATAGCATCCGTACAAGAAGTAGATTTTCGAACCTTATTTCATTTAGATCACTTACCGAGTAACGATAGGCAAAAAGTTGAAAAAGTGTTATTAGAATACAATGATATATTTATACAGCCGGGAGTAAAGTTAGGTTGCACATCGAAAGTGAAACATCGGATTATAACAGATGATGTTCATCCAATTGCAAAAAGGCCGTATCGTGTTCCATTCACGCAAAAAGAAACATTGCAAAAACAAATTGACGAATTGTTAAAAGACGGTATTATTGAGGAGAGTGACTCACCTTGGTCAGCTCCTATTGTCTTAGTAAATCGAGAACTGTCGGACGGTTCGACGAAAGTTAGACTGTGTGTAGAGTTTCGCGAGTTAAATAAAATAACGAATAAAGATTTCTTACCGTTGCCGAATTTACAAGATACAATTTCGCATATGAATGGCGCTGCTTTATTTACAACCTTAGATTTAGCATCAGGGTATCACCAGGTAGAAATTGCCGAGGAAGATAAGGAAAAGACTGGGTTTAGTTCGCCGTGGGGGCATTATCAATGGAATAGAATGCCGTTCGGTTTATGTAATGCGCCAAGTACATTTCAAAGGCTGATGTATTGTGTACTAAGTGGATTAGTTGGGGAAAAATGTTACGTATATTTAGATGATATATGCATATTTTCGGGAGATAATATAGAAGAACATTTAATGAAAATTAAAGACGTGTTTAATAGATTGCGGAAATTTAATTTAAAATTAAAACCTAGTAAATGTGAATTTGTACGTAGAGAAACCGCGTATTTAGGTCACATTATTTCGGCAGAAGGAGTCAAACCAGATCCGTCAAAAATAGATGCAATAGAGAAATTTCCGACACCAAAAACCGTGAGAGACGTTAGGTCATTTTTGGGATTAGTAGGATTTTATCGTCGGTTTATACCTGATTTCGCAGAATCAGCGAAACCACTAACTACACTTTTAAAGAAAGATATTCCATTTAAATGGGAAACAGAAACAAAATTTGCGTTTGATAAATTGAGAAGCGCGTTAATTAAAGAACCGATATTAATATACCCCGATTTTAGTCAGCCATTTACATTAACAACGGACGCGTCAAATATTGCATTAGGTGCGATTTTGAGTCAAAATCGCAACGGAGTAGAGCACCCAATTGCTTACGCGAGCCGTGTTTTAAATAAAGCCGAAACTAATTATCCAACAATACAAAAAGAATGTTTAGCAGTTATATGGGCAGTTAAATTTTTCAGATGTTATTTATACGGGAGAAAATTTACGTTGATAACCGATCACAGTCCACTTCGATGGTTAAATAAAGTAAACGACCCAAGTAGTCGATTGTTAAATTGGTCTTTAAAATTGTCGGAGTATGTATTTGATATTATACACAAACCGGGAAAATTAAATACAAATGCGGACACCTTGTCGCGTATAGAAATTAATTGCGTAGATAATTATGAGCCAATATGTGATCGGGAAACCATAAAATTAGAACAAGAAAAAGAGTTGAAATTAAATAAATTGTTAGAAAATGAACAAAATTCGCAAACTTCAAAATTTTATAAAGACAGGGACGGATTAATTTATAAATTAAGAAATTCAAATGAGCGCGAAGATAGATTAGTGGTTCCAGCCACTATGGTAAATAAAATCATAAGGATTCATCATGATCTGTCGTATGTAGGTCATCCTGGTTTCGAAAAGACGTATAATTTAATTAAAAAGAAATTCTTTTGGGAAAATATGGGTAAGCAGATTAAGGAATATTGTGAGCGTTGTTTATCGTGTAACGAAAGAAAAACTTCGCCTCATCTAAGATCAGCACCCTTGCAACAGTTCAATGAACTTAGTAAATTTTTTGAGCGTACGGCTATGGACATTGTAGGTCCATTTGAAAGAACCAGTCGAGGTAACAAGTATATTTTAACTTTTATTGATGCGTTTACGCGTTATCCCGAGGCAATACCGATACCTGATGATAAAGCAGAGACAGTAGCAAATGTGTTTGTTTCGCATATTATTGCAAGGCATGGAGTACCTAAACAGCTTTTAACAGACAAAGGGACGAACTTTTTATCAAAACTATTTAAGAGCGTGTGTCATTTATTCGGTATAAAAAAATTACAAACAACCGCGTACCATCCTATGGGAAATGGGTGTATTGAACGATTTCATAGAACTTTTTCAGATACAGTGTCGCATTATATTAGTAAAGATCATAAAGATTGGGATTTATGGATACCGTAAGTATTAATGGCTATAAGAAATTCGGTTCATAACTCAACGGGAGAAACACCATTCTTTTTAATATATGGACGGGAGTTTGAGATACCACTTGAAGATAATATAGAACCGTTAGATAAAAAGACTGATACAGATTACAGTCAGAGTATCGAAGAAAGAATTAAAGACGCGTATAAAATAGTAAAAGAACGAATTAGCAAAGCTCAAAGTAGGAATCAGGTTCAATACAATAAAAAGACCGCAGTCCGAAATTTTCAAGTTGGAGATTTAGTATTTCTACATAATGAAGTAGTTAAACAGGGATTAAGTAGAAAATTTGTGAAGCCATGGATAGGTCCGTATAAAATTAATAAACAAACTAGTCCGGTAAACTTTGTTATCCAGAACGTGGACGGAGGCAGAGAAATATTAGTAAATGTAAATCGGTTGAAATTATATGTGGAACCAAATCATAGTACTCTAGAAGTAAAGAAGAGTCCAGTCCCACGCGTGATTGACATGAAAAAGTTTGATTACGTATATACGCCGCGTCCGAGCGATAATACCCAACGAGAGAGTGATAATACGATTAGCAGAACCGTAAGTTTAGAATCATTAAATGAACCGGGCGGAGTCACCGTAAATGTAGAGGCGGACGTGCATAGTCAACCCATAATTAATAATAATACCGGGCCAAGTGAAAATACCGAAACTCCGCGAAGTAGATATTCATTACGTAGTTACGGACGGGTTCCAGATGAACCATGGGTAGCTAAAAGTCGGATATAGATCCGCAGTGTCATTGTAACATATTTGTTCTTGTGTTAATCATGTGTGATTTCAGTGTTCAGAGGTCTAGTGTTGCTCGCGTTAATGGGCTCAATAACAGCAGAAGATTCCATGCCAGGGATGGACAAAGGACTTGTTTTTATTAAGGAGGAAGAGGTACTGCTAACCGGTGATAATTGGATCCTATCCACGGATATCAATCTGAGTGATTGTCGGCTTGTGTTGGAGGCGTTCGAAGATGTTCTACGCGATGTGATGAAGTTGGACGTTCGACTTGGAGAGGACATGGAATCATCTTTCAAGACTGCTTTAAATGATATAACTGGCCAGAGAGGCGAACCGCAGAGGCCAATGATAGCTGTAACCACAGAAAGGACTACGGACGAACGGCTCAAAAGGCGAAGATCATTGCGGTTTCCAGTCGAGGACAGGTACCGAAGAGCAGCGACCCTTGCCCAGGAGCTCGGGTATTACCAATACTAAGTAGTTGGGATAATAAATTATTTGCCCTTCAGGAAGATAATTTATTTTAAGGGGATAGGGAAGTTGTAACACGCTCGCTCTGCGGCTCCTCGTTTTAGAGGAAATTGTTTAAACAAATCAAGTAATATGCCAGCTGTACTTGCAGCTGGTGTAATAAAAGGACAATGGTAGAAAAACATAGTATTGTAAATGTAGATTTTTTGTAAGGTTTTAAGATTGCTTTTCGTTGGAACATTTGAGAGCAATAAAGTAAATGGTACTACATGGGGTTAAGGAAGCAATAAATTTTAAAAGCTAAATAGAAAAGGGCAGTTTTTGAGAATACAATGGGAAAGCAATCTTAAGATCACATTTCATGATTGACAGCGTCCGGCGACAAATACTTGGAGGTCTCAAAAGTCCGTTAGAGATTTTTTTTGCGTCTTCCAGCGTTGCCGCTCGGACGGGAGTCAGTTAATGAAACTAACGCTGTAAAATATTTGAAATGACCAATGAGGGTGTAAGAAACACCCCCTTATTGGGAAAAGTAGGGGTAAAATTATGCGAAGTTCCTTCCACATAATTTTATCTAAGATAATTCTCTCCGCTGACTTCAAACTGAACAGATCTGAGTGATCTTCTTGTGACAGTCTTGCGAATCTTTCTAAATTTTGATAACTAAATTGTCTTAGTGACTTTAGATATTTTTGTGTTGTGTTGAAGCCGTCGTCGTCCGAGTCCAGATCGAACTTAATTAATTTTAATTATTTTAATTCATTTACTATTTTTAACTGTAGAGTCGTATAATATAAACTAATAAAGTGCTTCATCCGAGGCTGACCAGTGATGAATAGTAAGTAGAATTAACATTATTACTTTGGTAGTAGTAGTGTGAGGTGTTGAACCTAGGCTGATAGGATAGCAACTCTGAGGTCGCCCTATTTTTATTATTTTAATTGTTGAGAGTCCAAATTGTTAGTATCGTTCTCCCATGTCACAAGAGTAGTTAAGTAATATTAAATTGTTGTTAATAATTGTGTGTGAATAAATTGTTATGTTGAGCAGTTCTGTTTGAATTTAGAAACCCCTAATTATTCCTGTTGCGAATTAAGGTATTTTAGCAAATACCGTCCCATATAAATTTTGTCGGAAGACAGCCGTGTCTGTCATCATTTTCTTTTGTCTGCTTCTATCGCGGCAGACTAATAAATTCGTGATAGTGGTGGCAGCGACCTTCGTTACCCTTGATCATTAATAAGTCTTGCATTAATATAATTAGTGGATTACTTTGGGTCAAGTAAATTTTCTAAGCACCCCTTGTATGTCAGATATTAGATTTCGTCCTAGGCGACCGTACCTGTTACACAAGTGTGGTAGGTATTCTAGAATCCAGCCAATGAAGCTTACAATATACAACGTAATCATCAAAAATAGGTAAAATCTGACTTTTTTTTTGAAAAAAATCATATAAATATTTGTTTGCGCGCCCGAATTTTATAATTTTTCATCATATTTTATCCGCAGTATAGGTCCAAAAGCATGTTTATGAATGTTTTAACATAAATATCCATTTCAAGAATAGGAAAAATCTGACTTTATTTTTGTAAAAAATCAGATAAATGTTTGCTTCCGCGCCCGAATTTTATAAATTTTTATCATATTTTATCCACAGTATAGGTCCAAAAGCATGTTTATGAATGTATTAACAAAAATATCCATTTCAAGAATATGTAAAATCTGAGATTATTTTTGTAAAAAATCATATAAATATTTGCTTCCGCGCCCGAATTTTATGATTTTCATCATAATTTAGGTAAAAGAAAACATTGCAACAAGAAAATTGCTATTTCAAGTGTGGTAGGTATTCTAGAATCCAGCCAATGAAGCTTACAATATACAACGTATTCATCAAAAATAGGTAAAATCTGACTTTTTTTTTGTAAAAAATCATATAAATAATTGCTTCCGCGCCCAAATTTTATGATTTTTCATCACATTTTATCCACAGTATAGGTCCAAAAGCATGTTTATGAATGTATTAACAAAAATATCCATTTCAAGAATATGTAAAATCTGACTTTATTTTTGTAAAAAATCATATAAATATTTGCTTCCGCGCCCGAATTTTATGATTTTTAATCATAATTTAGGTAAAAGAAAACATTGCAACAAGAAAATTGCTATTTTAAGTGTGGTAGGTATTTTAGAATCCAGCCAATGAAGCTTACAATTTACAACGTATTCATCAAAAATAGGTAAAATCTGACTTTTTTTTTTTAAAAAATTATATAAATATTTGCTTCCGCGCTCGAATTTTATAATTTTTCATCATATTTTATCCAAAGTATAGGTCCAAAAGCATGTTTATGAACGTTTTAACAATAAAATCCATTTCAAAAATATGTAAAATCTGACTTTATTTTTGTAAAAAATCATAGAAATATTTGCTTCCGCGCCCGAATTTTAAGATTTTTCAACATATTTTAGCTAAAAGAAAACATTGCAACAAGAAAATTTCTATTTCAAGTGTGTTAGGTATTCTAGAATCCAGCACATATAGCTTACAATATAGAACGTATTCATCAAAAATAGGTAAAATCTGACTTTTTTTTTGTAAAAAATCATATAAATATTTGTTTGCGCGCCCGAATTTTATAATTTTTCATCATATTTTATCCGCAGTATAGGTCCAAAAGCATGTTTATGAATGTTTTAACAAAAATATCCATTTCAAGAATAGGTAAAATCCGACTTTATTATTGTAAAAAATCATATAAATATTTGATTCCGCGCCCGAATTTTATGATTTTTCATCATAATTTAGGTAAAAGAAAACATTGCAACAAGAAAATTGCTATTTCAAGTGTGGTAGGTATTCTAGAATCCAGCCAATGAAGCTTACAATATACAACGTATTCATCAAAAATAGGTAAAATCTGACTTTATTTTTGTAAAAAATTATATAAAAATTTGCTTCCGAGCCCGAATTTTATAATTTTTTATCATATTTTATCCACAGTATAGGTACAAAAGCATGTTTATGAAAGTTTTAACAAAAATATCCATTTCAAAAATATGTAAAATCTGACTTTATCTTTGTAAAAAATCATATAAATATTTGCTTCCGCGCCCGAATTTTATGATTTTTCATCATATTTTAGCTAAAAGAAAACATTGCAACAAGAAAATTGCTATTTCAAGTGTGTTAGGTATTCTAGAATCCAGCCCATGTAGCTTACAATATACAACGTATTCATCAAAAATAGGTAAAATCTGAGTTTATTTTTGTAAAAAATTATATAAATATTTGCTTCCACGCTCGAATTTTATAATTTTTCATCATATTTTATCCATAGTATAGGTCCAAAAGCATGTTTATGAACGTTTTAACAAAAATATCCATTTCAAAAATATGTAAAATCTGACTTTATTTTTGTAAAAAATCATAAATATTTGCGTCCGCGCCTGAATTTTATGATTTTTCATCATGTTTTAGCTAAAAGAAAACATTGCAACAAGAAAATTGCTATTTCATGTGTGTTAGGTATTCTAGAATCCAGCCCATGTAGCTTACAATATACAACGTATTCATCAAAAATAGGTAAAATCTGACTTTTTTTTGTAAAAAATAATATAAATATTTGCTTCCGCTTCCGAATTTTATAATTTTTTATCATATTTTATCCACAGTATAGGTCCAAAAGCATGTTTATGAATGTATTAACAAAAATATCCATTTCAAAAATATGTAAAATCTTACTTTATTTTTGTAAATAATCATATAAATATTTGCTTCCGCGCCCGAATTTTATGATTTTTCATCATAATTTAGGTAAAAGAAAACATTGCAACAAGAAAATTGCTATTTCAAGTGTGGTAGGTATTCTAGAATCCAGCTAATGAAGCTTACAATATACAACGTATTCATCAAAAATAGGTAAAATCTGACTTTTTTTTGTAAAAAATCATATAAATATTTGTTTCCGCGCCCGAATTTTATAATTTGTCATCATATTTTATCCACAGTATAGGTCCAAAAGCATGTTTATGAATGTATTAACAAAAATATCCATTTCAAGAATATGTAAAATCTGATTTTATTTTTGTAAAAAATCATATAAATATTTGCTTCCGCGCCCGAATTTTATGATTTTTAATCATAATTTAGGTAAAAGAAAACATTGCAACAAGAAAATTGCTATTTCAAGTGTGGTAGGTATTCTAGAATCCAGCCAATGAAGCTTACAATATACAACGTATTCATCAAAAATAGGTAAAATCTAAATTTTTTTTTGTAAAAAAACATATAAATATTTGCTTCCGCGCTCGAATTTTATAATTTTTTATCATATTTTATCCACAGTATAGGTCCAAAAGCATGTTTATGAATGTATTAACAAAAATATCCATTTCAACAATATGTAAAATCTGACTTTATTTTTGTAAAAAATCATATAAATATTTGCTTCTGCGCCCGAATTTTATGATTTTCCTCATAATTTAGGTAAAAGAAAACATTGCAACAAGAAAATTGCTATTTCAAGTGTGGTAGGTATTCTATAATCCAGCCAAAGAGGCTTACAATATTCAATGTATTCATCAAAAATAGGTAAATTCTGACTTTTTTTTTGTAAAAAATCATATAAATATTTGCTTCCGCGCCCGAATTTTATAATTTTTCATCATATTTTATCCACAGTATAGGTCCAAAAGCATGTTTATGAATGTATTAACAAAAATATCCATTTCAAGAAAATGTAAAATCTTACTTTATTTTTGTAAATAATCATATAAATATTTGCTTCCGCGCCCGAATTTTATGATTTTTCATCATAATTTAGGTAAAAGAAAACATTGCAACAAGAAAATTGCTATTTCAAGTATGGAGGTATTCTAGAATCCAGCTAATGAAGCTTACAATATACAACGTTTTCATCAAAAATAGGTAAAATCTAAGTTTATTTTTGTAAAAAATTATATAAATATTTGCTTCCGAGCTCGAATTTTATAATTTTTCATCATATTTTATCCATAGTATAGGTCCAAAAGCATGTTTATGAACGTTTTAACAATAATATCCATTTCAAAAATATGTAAAATCTGACTTTATTTTTGTAAAAAATCATAGAAATATTTGCTTCCGCGCCCGAATTTTATGATTTTTCATCATATTTTAGCTAAAAGAAAACATTGCAACAAGAAAATTTCTATTTCAAGTGTGTTAGGTATTCTAGAATCCAGCACATATAGCTTACAATATAGAACGTATTCATCAAAAATAGGTAAAATCTGACTTTTTTTTTGTAAAAAATCATATAAATATTTGTTTGCGCGCCCGAATTTTATAATTTTTCATCATATTTTATCCGCAGTATAGGTCCAAAAGCATGTTTATGAATGTTTTAACAAAAATATCCATTTCAAGAATAGGTAAAATCCGACTTTATTTTTGTAAAAAATCATATAAGTATTTGCTTCCGCGCCCGAATTTTATGATTTTTCATCATAATTTAGGTAAAAGAAAACATTGCAACAAGAAAATTGCTATTTCAAGTGTGATAGGTATTCTAGAATCCAGCCAATGAAGCTTACAATATACAACGTATTCATCAAAAATAGGTAAAATTGGACTTTTTTTTTTTTGTAAAAAATCATATAAAAATTTGCTTTCGCGCCCAAATTTATAAATTTTTTATTATATTTTATCCACAGTATAGGTCTAAAAGCATGTTTATGAATGTATTAACAAAAATATCCATTTCAAGAATATGTAAAATCTGACTTTATTTTTGAAAAAAATCATAGAAATATTTGCTTCCGCGCCCGAATTTTATGATTTTCATCATAATTTAGGTAAAAGAAAACATTGAAACAAGAAAATTGCTATTTCAAGTGTGGTAGGTATTCTAGAATCCAGCCAATGAAGCTTAAAATATAACAACGTATTCATCAAAAATAGGTAAAATCTGACTTTATTTTTGTAAAAAATCATATGAATATTTGCTTCCGCGCCCGAATTTTATAATTTTTCATCATATTTTATCCACAGTATAGGTCCAAAAGCATGTTTATGAATGTATTAACAAAAATATCCATTTCAAGAATATGTAAAATCTGAGATTATTTTTGTAAAAAATCATATAAATATTTGCTTCCGCGGCCGAATTTTATGATTTTTCATCATATTTTAGCTAAAAGAGAACATTGCAACAAGAAAATTGCAATTTCAAGTGTGATAGGTATTCTAGAATCCAGCCAATGAAGCTTACAATATACAACGTATTCATCAAAAATAGGTAAAATCTGACTTTTTTTTTGTAAAAAATTATATAAATATTTGCTTCCGCGCTCGAATTTTATAATTTTTCATCATATTTTATCCACAGTATAGGTCCAAAAGCATGTTTATGAATGTATTAACAAAAATATCCATTTCAAGAATATGTAAAATCTGAGATTATTTTTGTAAAAAATCATATAAATATTTGCTTCCGCGGCCGAATTTTATGATTTTTCATCATATTTTAGCTAAAAGAGAACATTGCAACAAGAAAATTGCAATTTCAAGTGTGATAGGTATTCTAGAATCCAGCCAATGAAGCTTACAATATACAACGTATTCATCAAAAATAGGTAAAATTGGACTTTTTTTTTGTAAAAAATCATATAAAAATTTGCTTTCGCGCCCAAATTTATTAATTTTTTATTATATTTTATCCACAGTATAGGTCCAAAAGCATGTTTATGAATGTATTAACAAAAATATCCATTTCAAGAATATGTAAAATCTGAGATTATTTTTGTAAAAAATCATATAAATATTTGCTTCCGCGCCCGAATTTTATGATTTTTTATCATAATTTAGGTAAAAGAAAACATTGCAACAAGAAAATTGCTATTTCAAGTGTGGTAGGTATTCTAGAATCCAGCCAATGAAGCTTACAATATACAACGTATTCATCAAAAATAGGTAAAATCTGACTTTTTTTTTGTAAAAAATTATATAAATATTTGCTTCCGCGCTCGAATTTTATAATTTTTCATCATATTTTATCCATAGTATAGGTCCAAAAGCATGTTTATGAACGTTTTAACAAAAATATCCATTTCAAAAATATGTAAAATCTGACTTTATTTTTGTAAAAAATCATAAATATTTGCTTCCGCGCCCGAATTTTATGATTTTTCATCATGTTTTAGCTAAAAGAAAACATTGCAACAAGAAAATTGCTATTTCATGTGTGTTAGGTATTCTAGAATCCAGCCCATGTAGCTTACAATATACAACGTATTCATCAAAAATAGGTAAAATCTGACTTTTTTTTTGTAAAAAATCATATAAATATTTGTTTGCGCGCCCGAATTTTATAATTTTTCATCATATTTTATCCGCAGTATAGGTCCAAAAGCATGTTTATGAATGTTTTAACAAAAATATCCATTTCAAGAATAGGTAAAATCCGACTTTATTTTTGTAAAAAATCATATAAGTATTTGCTTCCGCGCCCGAATTTTATGATTTTTCATCATAATTTAGGTAAAAGAAAACATTGCAACAAGAAAATTGCTATTTCAAGTGTGATAGGTATTCTAGAATCCAGCCAATGAAGCTTACAATATACAACGTATTCATCAAAAATAGGTAAAATTGGACTTTTTTTTTTGTAAAAAATCATATAAAAATTTGCTTTCGCGCCCAAATTTATTAATTTTTTATTATATTTTATCCACAGTATAGGTCTAAAAGCATGTTTATGAATGTATTAACAAAAATATCCATTTCAAGAATATGTAAAATCTGACTTTATTTTTGAAAAAAATCATAGAAATATTTGCTTCCGCGCCCGAATTTTATGATTTTCATCATAATTTAGGTAAAAGAAAACATTGAAACAAGAAAATTGCTATTTCAAGTGTGGTAGGTATTCTAGAATCCAGCCAATGAAGCTTAAAATATACAACGTATTCATCAAAAATAGGTAAAATCTGACTTTATTTTTGTAAAAAATCATATGAATATTTGCTTCCGCGCCCGAATTTTATAATTTTTCATCATATTTTATCCACAGTATAGGTCCAAAAGCATGTTTATGAATGTATTAACAAAAATATCCATTTCAAGAATATGTAAAATCTGAGATTATTTTTGTAAAAAATCATATAAATATTTGCTTCCGCGCCCGAGTTTTATGATTTTTTATCATAATTTAGGTAAAAGAAAACATTGCAACAAGAAAATTGCTATTTCAAGTGTGGTAGGTATTCTAGAATCCAGCCAATGAAGCTTACAATATACAACGTATTCATCAAAAATAGGTAAAATCTGACTTTTTTTTTGTAAAAAATTATATAAATATTTGCTTCCGCGCTCGAATTTTATAATTTTTCATCATATTTTATCCATAGTATAGGTCCAAAAGCATGTTTATGAACGTTTTAATGAAAATATCCATTTCAAAAATATGTAAAATCTGACTTTATTTTTGTAAAAAATCATATAAATATTTGCTTCCGCGGCCGAATTTTATGATTTTTCATCATATTTTAGCTAAAAGAGAACATTGCAACAAGAAAATTGCTATTTCAAGTGTGTTAGGTATTCTAGAATCCAGCACATGTAGCTTACAATATACAACGTATTCATCAAAAATAGGTAAAATCTGACTTTTTTTTTGTAAAAAATCATATAAATATTTGTTTGCGCGCCCGAAATTTATAATTTTTCATCATATTTTATACACAGTATAGGTCCAAAAGCATGTTTATGAATGTTTTAACAAAAATATCCATTTCAAGAATAGGAAATATCTGACTTTATTTTTGTAAAATATCATATAAATATTTGCTTCCGCGCCCGAAGTTTATGATTTTTCATCATAATTTAGGTAAAAGAAAACATTGCAACAAGAAAATTGCTATTTCAAGTGTGGTAGGTATTCTAGAATCCAGCCAATGAAGCTTACAATATACAACGTATTCATCAAAAATAGGTAAAATCTGAATTTTTTTTTTGTAAAAAAACCATATAAATATTTGCTTCCGCGCCCGAATTTTATAATTTTTTATCATATTTTATCCACAGTATAGGTCCAAAAGCATGTTTATGAATGTATTAACAAAAATATCCATTTCAACAGTATGTAAAATCTGACTTTATTTTTGTAAAAAATCATATAGATATTTGCTTCCGCGCCCGAATTTTATGATTTTCATCATAATTTAGGTAAAAGAAAACATTGCAACAAGAAAATTGCTATTTCAAGTGTGGTAGGTATTCTAGAATCCAGCCAATGAAGCTTACAATATTCATCAAAAATAGGTAAAATCTGACCTTTTTTGTGTAAAAAATCATATAAATATTTGCTTCCGCGTCCGAATTTTATAATTTTTCATCATATTTTATCCACAGTATAGGTCCAAAAGCATGTTTATGAATGTATAAACAAAAATATCCATTTAAATATTTTTATTATAAATATAAATATTTGCTTCCGCGCCCGAATTTTATGATTTTTCATCATAATTTAGGTAAAAGAAAACATTGCAACAAGAAAATTGCTATTTCAAGTGTGGTAGGTATTCTAGAATCCAGCCAATAAAGCTTACAATATACAACGTATTCATCAAAAATAGGTAACATCTGACTTTATTTTTGTAAAAAAATTATATAAAAATTTGCCTCCGCGCTCGAATTTTATAATTTTTTATCATATTTCATCCATAGTATAGGTCCAAAAGCATGTTTATGAACGTTTTAATAAAAATATCCATTTCAAAATAGGTAAAATCTGACTTTATCTTTGTAAAAAATCATATAAATATTTGCTTCCGCGCCCGAGTTTTATGATTTTTCATCATATTTTAGCTAAAAGAAAACATTGCAACAAGAAAATTGCTATTTCAAGTGTGATTTAGGTATTCTAGAATCCAGCCCATGTAGCTTACAATATACAACGTATTCATCAAAAATAGGTAATATCTGACTTTTTTTAAAAAAATCATTTAAATATTTGTTTGCGCGCCCGAATTTTATAATTTTTCATCATATTTTATCCGCAGTATAGGTCCAAAAGCATGTTTATGAATGTTTTAACAAAAATATCCATTTCAAGAAAAGGAAAAATCTGATTTAATTTTTGTAATAAATCATATAAATATTTGCTTCCGCGCCCGAATTTTATGATTTTTCATCATAATTTAGGTAAGAGAAAACATTGCAACAAGAAAATTGCTATTTCAAGTGTGGTAGGTATTCTAGAATCCAGCCAATGAAGCTTACAATATACTACGTATTCATCAAAAATAGGTAAAATCTGACTTTTTTTTAAAAAAATCATATAAATATTAGCTTCCGCTCCCGAATTTTATAATTTTTCATCATATTTTATCCACAGTATAGGTCCAAAAGCATGTTAATGAATGTATTAACAAAAATATCCATTTCAAGAATATGTAAAATCTGACTTTATTATTGTAAAAAATCATATAAATATTTGATTCCGCGCCCGAATTTTATGATTTTTCATCATAATTTAGGTAAAAGAAAACATTGCAACAAGAAAATTGCTATTTCAAGTGTGGTAGGTATTCTAGAATCCAGCCAATGAAGCTTACAATATACAACGTATTCATCAAAAATAAGTAAAATCTGACTTTTTTTTTGTAAAAAATTATATAAAAATTTGCTTCCGAGCCCGAATTTTATAATTTTTTATCATATTTTATCCACAGTATAGGTACAAAAGCATGTTTATGAACGTTTTAACAAAAATATCCATTTCAAAAATATGTAAAATCTGACTTTATCTTTGTAAAAAATCATATAAATATGTGCTTCCCGCGCCCGAATTTTATGATTTTTCATCATATTTTAGCTAAAAGAAAACATTGCAACAAGAAAAATTGCTATTTCAAGTGTGTTAGGTATTCTAGAATCCAGCACATGTAGCTTACAATATACAACGTATTCATCAAAAATAGTTAAATCTGACTTTTTTTTAAAAAAAATCATATAAATATTTGTTTGCGCGCCCGAATTTTATAATTTTTCTTCATATTTTATCCGCAGTATAGGTCCAAAAGCATGTTTATGAATGTTTTAACAAAAATATCCATTTCAAGAATAGGAAAAATCTTACTTTATTTTTGTAAAAAATCATATAAATATTTGCTTCCGCGCCCAAATTTTATGATTTTTCATCATATTTTAGCTAAAAGAAAACATTGCAACAAGAAAATTGCTATTTCAAGTGTGTTAGGTATTCTAGAATCCAGCCCATGTAGCTTACAATATACAACGTATTCATCAAAAATAGGTAAAATCTGACCTTTTTTTTTGTAAAAAATCATATAAAATTTTTGCTTCCGCGCCCGAGTTTTATAATTTTTCATCATAATTTAGGTAAAAGAAAACATTGCAACAAGAAAATTGCTATTTCAAGTGTGGTAGGTATTCTATAATCCAGCCAATGAGGCTTACAATATTCAATGTATTCATCAAAAATAGGTAAATTCTGACTTTTTTTTGTAAAAAATCATATAAATATTTGCTTCCGCGCCCGAATTTTATAATTTTTCATCATATTTTATCCACAGTATAGGTCCAAAAGCATGTTTATGAATGTATTAACAAAAATATCCATTTCAAGAATATGTAAAATCTTACTTTATTTTTGTAAAAAATCATATAAATATTTGATCCGCGCCCGAATTTTATGATTTTTCATCATAATTTAGGTAAAAGAAAACATTGCAACAAGAAAATTGCTATTTCAAGTATGGAGGTATTCTAGAATCCAGCTAATGAAGCTTACAATATACAACGTATTCATCAAAAATAGGTAAAATCTGAGTTTATTTTTGTAAAAAATTATATAAATATTTGCTTCCGCGCTCGAATTTTATAATTTTTCATCATATTTTATCCATAGTATAGGTCCAAAAGCATGTTTATGAACGTTTTAACAAAAATATACATTTCAAAAATATGTAAAATCTGACTTTATTTTTGTAATAAATCATAAATATTTGCTTCCGCGCCCGAATTTTATGATTTTTCATCATGTTTTAGCTAAAAGAAAACATTGCAACAAGAAAATTGCTATTTCAAGTGTGTTAGGTATTCTAGAAAAGCATGTTTATGAATCTTTTAACAAAAATATCCATTTTAAGAATAGGAAAAATCTGACTTTATTTTTGTAAAATATCATATAAAAATTTGCTTCCGCGCTCGAATTTTATAATTTTTCATCATATTTTATCCGCAGTATAGGTCCAAAAGCTTGTTTATGAATGTTTTAACAAAAATATCCATTTCAAGAATAGGAAAAATCTGACTTTATTTTTGTAAAAAAATCATATAAATATTTGCTTCCGCTCCCAAATTTTATGATTTTTCATCATATTTTAGCTAAAAGAAAACAGTGCAACAAGAAAATTGCTATTTCAAGTGTGGTAGGTATTCTAGAATCCAGCCAATGAAGCTTACAATATACAACGTATTCATCAAAAATAGGTAAAATCTGACTTTTTTTTTGTAAAAAATTATATAAATATTTGCTTCCGCGCTCGAATTTTATAATTTTTTCATCATATTTTATCCATAGTATAGGTCCAAAAGCATGTTTATGAACGTTTTAATGAAAATATCCATTTCAAAAATATGTAAAATCTGACTTTATTTTTGTAAAAAATCATATAAATATTTGCTTCCGCGGCCGAATTTTATGATTTTTCATCATATTTTAGCTAAAAGAGAACATTGCAAACAAGAAAATTGCTATTTCAAGTGTGTTAGGTATTCTAGAATCCAGCACATGTAGCTTACAATATACAACGTATTCATCAAAAATAGGTAATATCTGACTTTTTTTTTGTAAAAAATCATATAAATATTTGTTTGCGCGCCCGAATTTTATAATTTTTCATCATATTTTATACACAGTATAGGTCCAAAAGCATGTTTATGAATGTTTTAACAAAAATATCCATTTCAAGAATAGGAAATATCTGACTTTATTTTTGTAAAATATCATATAAATATTTGCTTCCGCGCCCGAATTTTATGATTTTTCATCATAATTTAGGTAAAAGAAAACATTGCAACAAGAAAATTGCTATTTCAAGTGTGGTAGGTATTCTAGAATCCAGCCAATGAAGCTTACAATATACAACGTATTCATCAAAAATAGGTAAAATCTGAATTTTTTTTTGTAAAAAAACATATAAATATTTGCTTCCGCGCCCGAATTTTATAATTTTTTATCATATTTTATCCACAGTATAGGTCCAAAAGCATGTTTATGAATGTATTAACAAAAATATCCATTTCAACAATATGTAAAATCTGACTTTATTTTTGTAAAAAATCATATAGATATTTGCTTCCGCGCCCGAATTTTATGATTTTCATTTTAATTTAGGTAAAAGAAAACATTGCAACAAGAAAATTGCTATTTCAAGTGTGGTAGGTATTCTAGAATCCAGCCAATGAAGCTTACAATATACAACGTATTCATCAAAAATAGATAAAATCTGACTTTTTTTTGTAAAAAATCATATAAATATTTGCTTCCGCTCCCGAATTTTATAATTTTTCATCATATTTTATCCACAGTATAGGTCCAAAATCATGTTTATGAATGTATTAACAAAAATATCCATTTCAAGTATATGTAAAATCTGACTTTATTTTTGAAAAAAATCATAGAAATATTTGCTTCCGCGCCCGAATTTTATGATTTTTCATCATAAATTAGGTAAAAGAAAACATTGCAACAAGAAAATTGCTATTTCAAGTGTGGTAGGTATTCTAGAATCCAGCCAATGAAGCTTACAATATTCAACGTATTCATCAAAAATAGATAAAATCTGATTTTTTTTTGTAAAAAATAAAATAAATATTTGTTTCCGCGCCCGAATTTTATAATTTTTCATCATATTTTATTTACAGTATAGGTCCAAAAGCATGTTTATGATTGTTTTAACAAAAATATCCATTTTAAGAATAGGTAAAATCCGACTTTATTTTTGTAAAAAATCATATAAATATTTGCTTCCGCGCCCGAATTTTATGATTTTTCATCATAATTTAGGTAAAAGAAAACATTGCAACAAGAAAATTGCTATTTCAAGTGTGGTAGGTATTCTAGAATCCAGCCAATGAAGCTTACAATATACAACGTATTCATCAAAAATAGGTAAAATTGGACTTTTTTTTTTGTAAAAAATCATATAAAAATTTGCTTTCGCGCCCAAATTTAATTATTTTTCATCATATTTTATCCACAGTATAGGTCCAAAAGCATGTTTATGAATGTATTAACAAAAATATCCATTTCAAGAATATGTAAAATCTGACTTTATTTTTGTATAAAAATCATATAAATATTTGCTTCCGCGTCCGAATTTTATGATTTTTCATCATATTTTATCCACAGTATAGGTCCAAAAACATGTTTATGAATGTATTAACAAAAATATCCATTTCAACAATATGTAAAATCTGACTTTATTTTTGTAAAAAATCATATAGATATTTGCTTCCGCGCCCGAATTTTATGATTTTCATCATAATTTAGGTAAAAGAAAACATTGCAACAAGAAAATTGCTATTTCAAGTGTGGCAGGTATTCTAGAATCCAGCCAATGAAGCTTACAATATACAACGTATTCATCAAAAATAGATAAAATCTGACTTTTTTTTGTAATAAATCATATAAATATTTGCTTCCGCGCCCGAATTTTATAATTTTTCATCATATTTTATCCACAGTATAGGTCCAAAAGCATGTTTATGAATGTATTAACAAAAATATCCATTTCAAGTATATGTAAAATCTGACTTTATTTTTGAAAAAAATCATAGAAATATTTGCTTCCGCGCCCGAATTTTATGATTTTTCATCATAATTTAGGTAAAAGAACACATTGCAACAAGAAAATTGCTATTTCAAGTGTGGTAGGTATTCTAGAATCCAGCCAATGAAGCTTACAATATACAACGTATTCATCAAAAATAGATAAAATCTGACTTTTTTTTGTAAAAAAATAATATAAATATTTGTTTCCGCGCCCGAATTTTATAATTTTTCATCATATTTTATCCACAGTATAGGTCCAAAAGCATGTTTATGAATGTTTTAACAAAAATATCCATTTCAAGAATAGGTAAAATCCGACTTTATTTTTGTAAAAAATCATATAAATATTTGCTTCCGCGCCCGAATTTTATGATTTTTCATCATAATTTAGGTAAAAGAAAACATTGCAACAAGAAAATTGCTATTTCAAGTGTGGTAGGTATTCTAGAATCCAGCCAATGAAGCTTACAATATACAAACGTATTCATCAAAAATAGGAAAAACTGACTTTTTTTTGTAAAAAATCATATAAATATTTGTTTGCGCGCCCGAATTTTATAATTTTTCATTATATTTTATCCGAAGTATAGGTCCAAAAGCATGTTTATGAATGTTTTAACCAAAATATCCATTTCCAGAATAGGAAAAATCTGACTTTATTTTTGTAAAAAATCATATAAATATTTGTTTCCGCGCCCGAATTTTATGATTTTTTTATCATATTTTGCTAAAAGAAAACATTGCAATTTGAAAATTGCTATTTCAAGTGTGTTAGGTATTCTAGAATCCAGCCCATGTAGCTTACAATATACAACGTATTCATCAAAAATAGGTAAAATCTGACCTTTTTTTTTGTAAAAAATCATATAAATATTTGCTTCCGCGTCCGAATTTTATAATTTTTCATCATATTTTATCCACAGTATAGGTCCAAAAGCATGTTTATGAATGTATAAACAAAAATATCCATTTAACTATTTTTATTATAAATATAAATATTTGCTTCCGCGCCCGAATTTTATGATTTTTCATCATAATTTAGGTAAAAGAAAACATTGCAACAAGAAAATTGCTATTTCAAGTGTGGTAGGTATTCTAGAATCCACTCTGAGATAGCGCGT
>JAQOWZ010000292.1:0-70802 GCA_035578165.1 Stenolophus ochropezus | reverse complement strand
AAAACATTGCAACAAGAAAATTGCTATTTCAAGTGTGGTAGGTATTCTAGAATCCAGCCATTACAATATACAACGTATTCATCAAAAATAGGTAAAATCTGACATTATTTTTGTAAAAAATCATAAATATTTGCTTCCGCGCCCGAATTTTATAATTTTTTATCATATTTTAGCTAAAAGAAAACATTGCAACAAGAAAATTGCTATTTCAAGTGTGGTAGGTATTCTAGAATCCAGCCCATGTAGCTTACAATATACAATGTATTCATTAAAATGACACCCGAAAATTAAATGTTTATTATCTGATTGGTAACAAGTTATGGTCACTTTCGCATGTCCAATGCTAAAATTATCCATAGTATAGGTCCAAAAGCATGTTTATGAATGTTTTAACAAAATTATCCATTTCAAAAATAGGTAAAATCTGACTTTATTTTTCTAAAAAATCATATAAATATTTGCTTCTGCGCCCGAATTTTATGATTTTTTATCATATTTTAGCTAAAAGAAAACATTGCAATTAGAAAATTGCTATTTCAGGTGTGGTAGGTATTCTAGAATCCAGCCCATGTAGCTTACAATATACAACGTATTCATTAAAGTGACACCCGAAAATTAAATGTTTATTATCTGATTGGTACCAAGTTATGGTCACTTTTGCCTGTCTAATGCTAAAATTATCCATAGTATAGGTCCAAAAGCATGTTTATGAATGTTTTAACAAAAATATCCATTTCAAGAATAGGTAAAATCTGACTATATTTTTGTAAAAAATCATATAAATATTTGCTTCCGCGCCCGAATTTTATGAATTTTCGTCATATTTTAGCTAAAAGAAAACATTGCAACAAGATAATTGCTATTTCAAGTGTGGTAGGTATTCTAGAATCCAGCCCATGTAGCTTACAATATACAACGTATTCATTAAAGTGACACCCGAAAATTAAATGTTTATTATCTGAATGGTACCAAGTTATGGTCACTTTTGCCTGTCTAATGCTAAAATTATCCATAGTATAGGTCCAAAAGCATGTTTATGAATGTTTTAACAAAAATATCCATTTCAAGAATAGGTAAAATCTGACTATATTTTTGTAAAAAATCATATAAATATTTGCTTCCGCGCCCGAATTTTATGAATTTTCGTCATATTTTAGCTAAAAGAAAACATTGCAACAAGATAATTGCTATTTCAAGTGTGGTAGGTATTCTATAATCCAGCCCATGAAGCTTACAATATACAACGTATTCATCAAGAATCGGTAAAATCTGACTTTATTTTTGTAAAAAAAGATATAAATATTTGCTTCCGCGCCCGATTTTTATAAATTTTTATCATATTTTAGCTAAAAGAAAACATAACAACAAGAAAATTGCTATTTCAAGTGTGGTAGGTATTCTATAATCCAGTCCATGTAGCTTACTATATACAACGTATTCATCAAAAATAGGTCAAATCTGACTTTATTTTTGTAAAAAATCATACAAATATTTGCTTCCGCGCCTGAATGTTATGATTTTTCATCATATTTTAGCTAAAAGAAAACATTGCAATAAGAAAAGTGCTATTTTAACTGTGGTAGTTATTCTAGAATCCAGCCCATGTAGCTTACAATATACAACATATTCATCAAAAATAGATCAAATCTGACTTTATTTTTGTAAAAAATCATATAAAGTTTTGCTTCCGCGCCCTAATTTTTTAACTTTTTATCATATTTTATCCATAGTAAAGGTCCAAAAGCATGTTTATGAATGTTTTAACAAAAATATCCATTTCAAAACTAGGTAAAATCTGACTTTATTTTTGTAAAAAATCATATAAATATTTGCTTCTGCGCCCGAATTTTATAATTTTTTATTATAATTTAGCAAAAAGAAAACATTGCAACAAGAAAATTACTATTTCAAGTGTGGTAGGTATTCTGGAATCCAGCCCAAGTAGCTTACAATATACGACGTATTTATCAAGAATAGGTAAAATCTGACTTTATTTTTGTAAAAAATCATTGAAATATTTGCTTCCGCGACCGAAATATATAATTTTTCATCATATTTTATCCATAGTATAGGTCCAAAAGCATGTTTATGAATCTTTTAACAAAAATATCCATTTCAAAAATAGGTAAAATTTGATTTTATTTTTGTAAAAAATCATATAAATATTTGCTTCCGCGCCCGAATTTTATGATTTTTCATCATATTTTAGCTAAAAGAAAACATAGCAATAAGAAAATTGCTATTGCAAGTGTGGTAGGTATTCTAGAATCCATCCAATGAAGCTTACAATATACAACGTATTCATCAAAATAGGTAAAATCTGACTTTATTTTTGTAAAAAATCATATAAATATTTGCTTCCGCGCCCGAATTTTATAATGGTTCATCATATTTTATAAATAGTATAGGTCTAAAAGCATGTTTATGAATGTTTTAACAAAAATATCCATTTTCAAAAATAGGTAAAATCTAACTTTATTTTTGTAAAAAATCAAATAAATATTTGCTTCCGCGCCCGAATTTTATGATTTTTTATCATATTTTAGCTAAAAGAAAACATTGCAATAAGAAAATTGCTATTTCAAGTGTGGTAGGTATTCTAGAATCCAGCCCCATGTAGCTTACAATATACTACGTATTCATTAAGTGACACCCGAAAATTAAATGTTTATTATCTGATTGGTACCAAGTTATGGTCACTTTTGCCTGTCTGATGCTAAAATTATCCATAATATAGGTCCAAAAGCATGTTTATGAATGTTTTAACTAAAATATCGATTTCAAGAATAGGTAAAATCTGACTATATTTTTGTAAAAAATCATATAAATATTTGCTTCCGCGCCCGAATTTTATGAATTTTTATCATATTTTAGCTAAAAGAAAACATTGCAACAAGAAAATTGCTATTTCAAGTGTGGTAGGTATTCTATAATCCAGCCATTGTAGCTTACAATATACAACGTATTCATCAAGAATAGGTAAAATCTGACTTTATTTTTGTAAAAAATGATAAAAATATTTGCTTCCGCGCCCGAATTTTATAAATTTTTATCATATTTTAGCTAAAAGAATACATTTACAACAAGAAAATAGCTATTTCAAGTGTGGTAGGTATTCTATAATCCAGTCCATGTAGCTTACTATATACAACGTATTCATCAAAAATAGGTCAAATCTGACTTTATTTTTGTAAAAAATCATACAAATATTTGCTTCCGCCCCTGAATGTTATGATTTATCATCATATTTTAGCTAAAAGAAAACATTGCAATAAGAAAATTGCTATTTTAAGTGTGGTAGTTATTCTAGAATCCAGCCCATGTAGCTTACAATATACAACGTATTCATCAAAAATAGATCAAATCTGACTTTATTTTTGTAAAAAATCATATAAAGTGTTGCTTCCGCGCCCTAATTTTTTAACTTTTTATTATATTTTATCCATAGTACAGGTCCAAAAGCATGTTTATGAATGTTTTAACAAAAATATCCATTTCAAAAATAGGGTAAAATATAACTTTATTTTTGTAAAAAATCATATAAATATTTGCTTCCGCGCCCCAAATTTTATGATTTTTTATCATATTTTAGCTAAAAGAAAACATTGCAATAAGAAAATTTCTATTTCAAGTGTGGTAGGTATTCTAGAATCCAGCTCATGTAGCTTACAATATACAACGTATTCATCAAAAATAGGTCAAATCTGACTTTATTTTTGAAAAAAATCATATAAATATTTGCTTCGCGCCCGAATTTTATAATTTTTCATCATATTTTATCCATAGTATAGGTCCAAAAGCATGTCGATGTATGTTTTAACAAAAACATCTATTTTAAAAAATAGGTAAAAATCTGACTTTATTTTTGTGAAAAATCATATAAATATTTGCTTCCGCGCCCTAATTTTATAATTTTTCATCATATTTTAGCTAAAAGAAAACATGAAAACAAGAAAAATTGCTATTTCAAGTGTGGTAGGTATTCTAGAATCCAGCCCATGTAGCCTACAATATACAACGTATTCATTAAAATGACACCTGAAAATTAAATGTTTATTATCTGATTGGTACCAAGTTATGGTCACTTTTGCATGTCCAATGCTAAAGTTATCCATAGTACAGGTCCGAATGCATGTTTATGAATATTTTAACAAAATATCCACTTCATGAATAGGTAAAATCTGACTATATTTTTGTAAAAAATCATATAAATATTTGCTACCGCGCCCGAATTTTATGAATTTTCATCATATTTTAGCTAAAAGAAAACATTGCAACAAGAAAATTGCTATATCAAGTGTGGTAGGTATTCTATAATCCAGCCCATGTAGCTTACAATATACAACGTATTCATCAAAAATAGGTGAAATCTGACATTATTTTTGTAAAAAATCATATAAATATTTGCTTCCGCGCCCGAATTTTATGAATTTTCATCATATTTTAGCTAAAAGAAAACATTGCAACAAAAAAAATTGCTATTTTAAGTGTGGTAGGTATTCTAGAATCCAGCCAATGAAGCTTACAATATACAACGTATTCATCAAAAATAGGTAAAATCTGACTTTATTTTTGTAAAAAATCATATAAATATTTGCTTCCGCGCCCGAATTTTATGATTTTTCATCATATTTTAGCTAAAAGAAAACATTGCAACAAGAAAATTGCTATTTCAAGTGTGGTAGGTATTCTAGAATCCAGCCTATGTAGCTTACAATGTTCAACGTATTTATTAAAATGACACCCGAAAATTAAATGTTTATTATCTAATTGGTACTAAGTTATGGTCACTTTTGCATGTCCAATGCTAAAATTATCCATAGTATAGGTCCAAAAGCATGTTTATGAATTTTTAACAAAAATATTCATTTCAAGAATAGGTAAAATCTGACTTTATTTTTGTAAAAAATCATATAAATATTTGCTTCCGCGCCCGAATTTTATGAATTTTCATCATATTTTAGCTAAAAGAAAACATTACAACAAGAAAATTGCTATTTCAAGTGTGGTAAGTATTCTATAATCCACCCATGTAGCTTACAATATTGAAGTAGTACTACTAGTATATATGATTTTGTTAGTCATAATATTGCAAATAATCTCTAATATTTATAAATGAACAAACTATTTTACGTAGAATATCTAATTTAGATTCAGATTGACACATATTTATTCATAATTTTTCTGTTCAGGATCATCAGACACTATTTCGTTACACTCAGGGTGTTCAATTGGGTATTAGATCATTATCGATTTAGAGAATGTAAAGATATATACATCACTCTTGTCACCATAATATTGTAATATACGAAGTATAATTCCACTGATACTGATTGACTGACGATTGTAAGAACATTACAAACAAGATACACCCATAGTCCACACGGACCACTCAGCTCGACTGGGTTGTTACCTCAGATACTATAACAATTATTGCGAATCGCAGTGACTGTGCGCTCGACGTGGCCGATTCATTATTACTGTGTGCTCTTAGGGCCGGTAGAATCGTGAGCTCATGGGCCGGTCTTTGTGATTCAGAGCAACTACCTATAAAATTATAAACAATGGCCTTCTAACAAAATAGAACGCCCTGGGAACAACCCACTCCGAGCTAGACAACTAAATCATATACACACAAAACCTTGTACACGCCATTACAAACGTAACTGTCAAGCAATATCAGTGTGGATCTAGTTACTTCTCTGAACTTACTATCTATGAGTATAAATACTTATGTTGACAATTGTGAAACACCATAAATTATATTGAAATTATGTATGTTTATTATCTCTCTACCTGAGGTTTTTAGCTGTGTTTTCCCTCAGGTTTGTAAGGTTAATACCGAAGAGTTTAGTTGCCACAGCACTTTACGATTTTCTTTAATTACAATAAATGCATAAGATAGATATTCTGTCTATCTTTTGGAGTGAATATTATGAGTTTATTTTTCATCAATATCCTGCGTCCTATACTTAACAGCTACTCTGCATTACGACGATGAAAGGTTACTTATTTAAATAACACAACGTAGGGTAAGTTAAACCTTCCAAAAGACGATCTTTAGCTAATAGATAACTGTATGTACGGAGGAGGTGGTTACGTACTATTACAATATACAACGAATAGGTTAAATCTGACTTTATTTTTGTTAAAAATGATATAAATATTTGCTTCCGCGCCCGAATTTTATAATTTTTTATCATACTTTAGCTAAAAGAAAACATTTGCAACAAGAAAATTGCTATTTCAAGTGTGGTAGATATTCTAGAATCCAGCCAATGAAGCTTACAATATACAACGTATTCATCAAAAATAGGTCAAATCTGACTTATTTTTCGTAAAAAAACATATAAATATTTGCTTCCGCGCCCGAATTTTATAATTTTTCACCATATTTTATCCATAGTATAGGGTCAAAAGCATGTTTATGAATGTTTTAACAAAAATATCCATTTTAAGAATAGGTAAAATCTGACTTTATTTTTGTAAAAAATCATATAAATATTTGCTTCCGCGCCCGAATTTTATGATTTTTCATCATATATTAGCTAAAAGAAAACATTGCAACAAGAAAATTGCTATTTCAAGTGTGGTAGGGTATTCTAGAATCCAGCCCACGTAGCTTACAATGTTCAACGTATTTTATTACAATGACACCCGAAAATTAAATGTTTATTATCTAAATGGTACCAAGTTATGGTCACTTTTGCATGTCCAATGCTAAAATTATCCATAGTATAGGTCCAAAAGCATGTTTATGAATGTTTTAACAAAAATATCCATTTCAAGAATAGGTAAAATCTCACTTTATTTTTGTAAAAAATCATATAAATATTGGTTTCTGCGCCCGAATTTATGAATTTTTATCATATTTTAGCTAAAAGAAAACATTACAACAAGAAAATTGCTATTTCAAGTGTGGTAGGTATTCTATAATCCAGCCCATGTAGCTTACAATATACAACGTATTCATCAAGAATAGGTTAAATCTGACTTTATTTTTGTAAAAAATGATATAAATATTTGCTTCCGCGCCCGAATTTTATAATTTTTTATCATATTTTAGCTAAAAAAAAACATTGAAACAAGAAAATTGCTATTTCAAGTGAGGTAGGTATTTTAGAATCCAGCCAATGAAGCTTACAATATACATCGTATTCATCAAAAATAGGTAAAATCTGACTTTACTTTTGTAAAAATCATATAAATATTTGCTTCCGCGCCGAATTTTATAATTTTTCATCATATTTTATCCATAGTATAGGTCCAAAAGCATGTTTATGAATGTTTTAACAAAAATATCCATTTCAAAAATAGGGTAAAATCTGACTTTATTTTTGTAAAAAATCATATAAATATTTGCTTCCGCGTCCGAATTTATAATTTTTCATTATATTTTAGCTAAAGAAAACATTGCAACAAGAAAATTGCTATCTCAAGTGTGGTAGGTATTCTAGAATCCAGCCAATGAAGCTTACAATATACAACGTATTCATCAAAAATAGTTAAAATCTGACTTTATTTTTGTAAAAAATCATATAAATATTTGCTTCCGCGCCCAAATTTAACAATTTTTCATCATTTTTTATCCATAGTATACGTCCAAAAGCATGTTAATGAATGTTTTAACAAAAATATCCATTTCAAAAATAGGTAAAATCTGACTTTATTTTTGTAAAAAATCATATAAATATTTGCTTCCGCGCCCGAATTTTATAATTTTTTATCATATTTTAGCTAAAAGAAAACATTGCAACAAGAAAATTGCTATTTCAAGTGTGGTAGGTATTCTAGAATCCAGCCCATGTAGCTTACAATATACAACGTATTCATCAAAAATAGGTCAAATCTGACTTTATTTTTGTAAAAAATCATATAAATATTTGCTTCCGCGCCCGAATTTTATAATTTTTCATCATATTTTATTCATAGTATAGGTCCAAAAGCATGTTTATGAATGTTTTTAACAAAAATATCCATTTTAAGAATAGGTAAAATCTGACTTTATTTTTGTAAAAAATCATATAAATATTGGCTTCCGTGCCCGAATTTTATGATTTTTCTTCATATTTTAGCTAAAAGAAAACATTACAACAAGAAAATTGCTATTTCAAGTGTGGTAGGTTTTTTATAATCCAGCCCATGTTTCTTACAATATACAACGTATTCATTAAGAATAGGTTAAATCTGACTTTATTTTTGTAAAAAAATGATATCAATATTTGCTTCCGCGCCCCGAATTTTATAATTTTTCTTCATATTTTATCCATAGTATAAGATCCAAAAGCAAGTTTATGAATGTTCTAACAAAAATATCCATTTCAAGAATAGGTAAAAACAGACTTAATTTTTGTAAAAAATCATATAAAAATTTGCTTCCGCGCCCGAATATAATGATTTTTTATCATATTTTAGATAAAAGAAAACATTGCAACAAGAAAATTGCTATTTCAAGTGTGATAGGTATTCTAGAATCCAGCCCATGTAGCTTACAATGTTCAACGTATTTATTAAAATGACACCCGAAAAATTAAATGTTTATTATCTAAATGGGTACCAAGTTATGGTCACTTTTGCATGTCCAATGCTAAAATTATCCCATAGTATAGGTCCAAAAGCATGTTTATGAATGTTTTAACAAAAATATCCATTTCAAGAATAGGTAAAATCTGACTTTATTTTTGTAAAAAATCATATAATATTTGCTTCCGCGCCCGAATTTTATGATTTTTCATCATATTTTAGCTAAAAGAAAACATTACAACAAGAAAATTGCTATTTCAAGTGTGGTAGGTATTCTATAATCCAGCCCACGTAACTTACAATATACACGTATTCATAAAGAATAGGTTAAATCTGACTTTATTTTTGTAAAAAATGATATAAATATATGCTTTCGCGCCCGAATTTTATAATTTTTTATCATATTTTAGCTAAAGAAAACATTGCAACAAGAAAATTGCTATTTTAAGTGTGGTAGATATTCTAGAATCCAGCCAATGAAGCTTACAATATACAACGTATTCATCAAAAATAGGTCAAATCTGACTTTATTTTTGTAAAAAATCATATAAATATTTGCTTCCGCGCCCGAATTTTATAATTTTTCATCATATTTTATCCATAGTATAGGTCCAAAAGCATGTTTATGAATGTTTTAACAAAAAATATCCATTTTAACAATAGGTAAAATCTGACTTTATTTTTGTAAAAAATCATATAAATATTTGCTTCCGCGCCCGAATTTTATGATTTTTCATCATATTTTAGCTAAAAGAAAACATTGCAACAAGAAAATTGCTATTTCAAGTGTGGTAGGTATTCTAGAATCCAGCCCATGTAGCTTACAATATTCAACGTATTTATTAAAATGACACCCGAAAATTAAATGTTTATTATTTGATTGGTACCAAGTTATGGTCACTTTTGCATGTCCAATGCCTAAAATTATCCATAGTATAGGTCCAAAACCATATTTATGAATGTTCTAACAAAATATCCATTTCAAGAATAGGTAAAATCTGACTTTATTTTTGTAAAAAATTATATAAATATTTGCTTCCGCGCCTGAATTTTATGATTTTTTATCATATTTTATCCATAGTATAGATCCAAAAGCATGTTTATGAATGTTTCTAACAAAAATATCCATTTCAAGAATAGGTAAAATCTGACTTTAATTTTTGTAAAAAATGATATAAATATTTGCTTCCGCGCCCGAATTTTATAATTTTTTATCATATTTTAGCTAAAAGAAATCATTGCAACAAGAAAATTGCTATTTCAAGTGTGGTAGATATTCTTAGAATCCAGCCAATGAAGCTTACAATATACAACGTATTCATCAAAAATAGTTCAAAATCTGACTTTATTTTTGTAAAAAATTACATAAATATTTGCTTCCGCGCCCGAATTTTATAATTTTTCATCATATTATATCCATAGTATAGGTCCAAAAGCATGTATATGAATGTTTTAACAAAAATATCCATTTTAAGAATAGGTTAAATCTGACTTTATCTTTGTAAAAAATCATATCAATATTTGCTTCCGCGCCCGAATTTTTATGATTTTTCATCATATTTAGCTAAAAGAAAACATTGCAACAAGAAAACTGCTATTTCAAGTGTGGTAGGTATTCTCGAATCCAGCCCATGTAGCTTACAATATACAACGTATCATCAAAAATAGGTCAAATCTGACTTTATTTTTGTAAAAAATCATATAGATTATTAACTTCTGCGCCTGAATTTAATAATTTTTCATCATATTTTATCCATAGTATAGGTCCAAAAGCATGTTTATGAACGTTTTAACAAAAATATCCATTTTAAGAATGGGTAAAATCTGACTTTATTTTTGTAAAAATCATATAAATATTTGCATCCGTGCCCGAATTTTATGATTTTTCATCATATTTTAGCTAAAAGAAAACATTGCAACAAGAAAATTGCTATTTCAAGTGTGGTAGGAATTCTAGAATCCAGCCCATGTAGCTTACAATATTCAACGTATTTATTAAAATGACACCGAAAATTAAATGTTTATTATTTGATTGGGTACCAAGTTATGGTCACTTTTGCATGTCCAATGCTAAAATTATTCATAGTATAGGTCCAAAAGCAGTTTATGAATGTTTTAACAAAAATATCCATTTCAAGAATAGGTAAAATCTGACTTTATTTTTGTAAAAATTCATATAAATATTTGATTCCGCGCCCGAATTTTATGAATTTTCATCATATTTTAGCTAAAAGAAAACATTACAACAAGAAAATTGCTATTTCAAGTGTGGGTAGGTATTCTATAATCCTGCCCATGTAGCTTACAATATACAACGTATTCATCAAGAATAGGTTAAATCTAAATATATTTTTGTAAAAAATGGTATAAATATTTGCTTCCGCGCCCGAATTTTATAATTTTTTATCATATTTTAGCTAAGAGAAAACATTGCAACAAGATAATTGCTATTTCAAGTGTGGTAGGTATTCTAGAATCCAGCCCATGTAGCTTACAATATACAACGTATTTATCAAAAATAGGTAAAATCTGACTTCATTTTTGTAAAAAATCATATAAATATTTGCTTCCGCGCCCGAATTTAATAATTTTTCATCATATTTTATCCATAGTATAGATCCAAAAGCATGTTTATGAATGTTCTAACAAAAATATCCATTTAAAGAATAGGTAAAATCTGACTTTTTTTTTGTAAAAAATCATATAAATATTTGCTTCCGCGCCCAAATTTTATGATTTTTCATCATATTTTAGCTAAAAGAATACATTGCAACAAGAAAAATTGCTATTTCAAGTGTGGTAGGGTATTCTAGAATCCAGCCCATGTAGCTTACAATATACAACGTATTCATCAAAAATAGGTCAAATCTGACTTTATTTTTGTAAAAAATCATATAAATATTTGATCCGCGCCCGAATTTTATAATTTTTCATCATATTTTATCTATAGTATAGGTCCAAAAGCATGTTTATGGATGTTTTAATAAAAATATCCATTTTAAGAATAGGTAAAATCTGACTTCATTTTTGTAAAAAATCATATAAATATTTGCTTTTGCGCCCGAATTTTATGATTTTTTATCATATTTTAGCTAAAAGAAAATATTGCAACAAGAAAATTGCTATTTCAAGTGTGGCAGGTATTCCAGAATCCAGCCAATGAAGCTTACAATATACAACGTATTCATCAAAATAGGTCAAATCTGACTTTATTTTTGTAAAAATCATATAAATATTTGCTTTCGCGCCCGAATTTTATAATTTTTCATCATATTTTATCCATAGTATAGGTCCAAAAGCATGTTTATGAATGTTTTTACAAAAATATCCATTTTAAGATAGGTAAAATCTGACTTTATTTTTGTAAAAAATCATATAAATATTTGCTTCCGCACCCCCGAATTTTATGATTTTTTCAACATATTTTAGCTAAAAGAAAACATTGCAACAAGAAAATTGCTATTTCAAGTGTGGTAGGTATTCTAGAATCTAGCCCATGTAGCTTACAATATTCAACGTATTTATTAAAATGACACCCGAAAATTAAATGTTTATTATCTGATTGGTATCAAGTTATGGTCACTTTTGCATATCCAATGCTAAAATTATCCATAGCATAGGTCCAAAAGCATGTTTATGAATGTTTTAACAAAAATATCCATTTCAAGAATTGGTAAAATCTGACTTTATTTTAGTAAAAAATCATAAAGATATTTTCTTCCGCGCCCGAATTTTGTGAATTTTCATCATATGTTAGCTAAAATAAAACATTACAACAAGGAAATTGCTATTTCAAGTGTGTAGGTATTCTATAATCCAGCCCATTTAGCTGACAATATACAACGTATTCATCAAGAATAGGTTAAATCTGACTTTATTTTTATAAAAAATGGTATAAATATTTGCTTCCGCGCCCGAATTTTATAATTTTTTATCATATTTTAGCTAAGAGAAAACATTGCAACAAGAAAATTGCTATTTCAAGTGTGGTAGGTATTCTAGAATCCAGCCCATGCAGCTTACAATATTCAACGTATTTATTAAAATGACACCCGTAAATTAAACGTTTATTATCTGATTGGTACCAAGTTATGGTCACTTTTGCATGTCCAATGCTAAAATTATCCATAGTATAGGTCCAAAAGCATGTTTATGAATTTTTTAACAAAAATATCCATTTCAAGAATAGATAAAATCTGACTTTATTTTTTGTAAAAAATCATATAAATATTTGCTTGTGCGCTCGAATTTTATAAATTTTCATCATATTTTAGCTAAAAGAAAACATTGCAACAAGAAAATTGCTATTTCAAGTGTGGTAGGTATTCTAGAATCCAGCCAATGAAGCTTACAATATACAACGTATTCATCAAAAATAGGTAATATCTGACTTTATTTTTGTAAAAAATCATATAAATATTTGCTTGCGCGCCCGAATTTTATGAATTTTCATCATATTTTAGCTAAAATAAAACATTACAACAAGAAAATTGCTATTTCAAGTGTGTAGGTATTCTATAATCCAGCCCATTTAGCTGACAATGCACAACGTATTCATCAAGAATAGGTTAAATCTGACTTTATTTTTTATAAAAAAATGGTATAAATATTTGCTTCCGCGCCCGAATTTTATAATTTTTTATCATATTTTAGCTAAGAGAAAACATTGCAACAAGAAAATTGCTATTTCAAGTGTGGTAGGTATTCTAGAATCCAGCCCATGCAGCTTACAATATTCAACGTATTTATTAAAATGACACCGAAAAATAAACGTTTATTATCTGATTGGTACCAAGTTATGGTCACTTTTGCATGTCCAATGCTAAAATTATCCATAGTATAGGTCCAAAAGCATGTTTATGAATTTTTTTAACAAAAATATCCATTTCAAGAATAGATAAAATCTGACTTTATTTTTGTAAAAAATCATATAAATATTTGCTTGTGCGCTCGAATTTTATAAATTTTCATCATATTTTAGCTAAAAGAAAACATTGCAACAAGAAAATTGCTATTTCAAGTGTGGTAGGTATTCTAGAATCCAGCCAATGAAAGCTTACAATATACAACGTATTCATCAAAAATAGGTAATATCTGACTTTATTTTTGTAAAAATCATATAAATATTTGCTTGCGCGCCCGAATTTTATAATTTTTCATCATATTTTATCCATAGTATAGGTCCAAAAGCATGTTTATGAATGTTTTAACAAAAATATCCATTTCAAAAATAGGTAAAATGTGACTTTATTTTTGTAAAAAATCATATAAATATTTGCTTCCGCGGGCCGAATTTTATAATTTTTTATCATATTTTAGCTAAAAGAAAACATTGCAACAAGAAAATTGCTATTTCAAGTGTGGTAGGTATTCTGGAATCCAGCCCATGTAGCTTACTTATATACAACGTATTCATAAAGAATAGGTAAAATCTGACTTAATTTTTGTAAAAAATGATATAAATATTTGCTTCCGCGCCCGAATTTTATAATTTTTTATCATATTTTAGCTAAAAGAAAACATTTGCAACAAGAAAATTGCTATTTCAAGTGTGGTAGGTATTCTAGAATTCAGCCAATGAAGCTTACAATATACAACGTACTCATCAAAAATAGGTAAAATCTGACTTATTTTTTGTAAAAAATCATATAAAAATTTGCTTCCGCGCCCAAATTTTATAATTTTTTCATCAGTTTTTTATCTACAGCATAGGTCCAAAAGCATGTTAATGAATGTTTTAACAAAAATATCCATTTCAAAAATAGGTAAAATCTGACTTTATTTTTGTAAAAAATCATATAAATATTTGCTTCCGCGCCTGAATTTCATAATTTTTTATCATATTTTAGCTAAAAGAAAACATTGCCACAAGAAAATTGCTATTTCAAGTGTGGTAGTTATTCTAGAATCCAGCCAATGAAGCTTACAATATACAACTTATTCATCAAAAATAGGTAAAATCTGACTTTATTTTTGTAAAAAATCATATAAATATTTGCTTCCGCGCCCGAATTTTATAATTTTACATCATATTTTATCCATAGTATAGGTCCAAAAGCATGGTTATGAATGTTTAACAAAAATATCCATTTCAAATATAGGTAAAATCTGACTTTATTTTTGTAAAAAATCATATAAATATTTGCTTCCGCGCCCGAATTTTATATTTTTTCATCATATTTTAGCTAAAAGAAAACATTGCAACAAGAAAATTGAAATTTCAAGTGTGGTAGGTATTATGGAATCCAGCCCATGTAGCGTACAATTTTCAACGTATTCATTAAAAATAGGTAAAATCTGACTTTTTTTTGTAAAAAATCATATAAATATTTGCTTCCGCGCTGGAATTTTATAATTTTTCATCATATTTTATCCATAGTATAGGTCCAAAAGCATGTTTATGAATGTTTTAACAAAAATATCCATTTCAAGAATAGGTAAAAACTGACTTTATTTTTGTAAAAAATCATATAAATATTGCTTTCGCGCCCGAATTTTATGATTTTTTATCATATTTTAGCTTAAAGAAAATATTGCAACAAGAAAATTGCTATTTCAAGTGTGGTAGGTATTCCAGAATCCAGCCCATGTAGCTTACAATATTCAACGTATTGATTAAAATGACACCTGAAAAATTAAATGTTTATTATCTGATTGGTACCAATTTATGGTCACTTTTGCATGTCCAATGCTACAATTATCCATAGTATAGGTCCAAATGCATGTTTATGAATGTTTAAACAAAAATATCCATTTCAAGAATTGGTAAAATCTGACTTTATTTTTGTAAAAAAAATCATATAAATATTTTCTTCCGCGCCCGAATTTTGTGAATTTTCATCATATGTTAGCTAAAATAAAACATTACAACAAGAAAATTGCTATTTCAAGTGTGTAGGTATTCTATAATCCAGCCCATTTAGCTGACAATATACAACGTTTTCATCAAGAATAGGTTAAATCTGACTTTATTTTTATAAAAAATGGTATAAATATTTGCTTCCGCGCCCGAATTTTATAATTTTTTATCATATTTTAGCTAAGAGAAAACATTGCAACAAGAAAATTGCTATTTCAAGTGTGGTAGGTATTCTAGAATCCAGCCCATGTAGCCTTACAATATTCAACGTATTTATTAAAATGACACCCGAAAATTAAATGTTTATTATCTGATTGGTACCAAGTTATGGTCACTTTTGCATGTCCAATGCTAAAATTATCTATAGTATAGGACCAAAAGCATGTTTATGAATTTTTTAACAAAAATATCCATTTCAAGAATAAAAAAAATCTGACTTTATTTTTGAAAATATCATATAAATATTTGCTTCTGCGCCCGAATTTTAGAAATTTTCATCATATTTTAGCTAAAAGAAAACATTGCAACAAGAAAATTGCTATTTCAAGTGTGGTAGGTATTCTGGAATCCAGCCATGTAGCTTACTTATATACAACGTATTCATAAAGAATAGGTAAAATCTGACTTAATTTTTGTAAAAAATGATATAAATATTTGCTTCCGCGCCCGAATTTCATAATTTTTTATCATATTTTAGCTAAAAGAAAACATTGCCACAAGAAAATTGCTATTTCAAGTGTGGTAGTTATTCTAGAATCCAGCCAATGAAGCTTACAATATACAACTTATTCATCAAAAATAGGTAAAATCTGACTTTATTTTTGTAAAAAATCATATAAATATTTGCTTCCGCGCCCGAATTTTATAATTTTACATCATATTTTATCCATAGTATAGGTCCAAAAGCATGGTTATGAATGTTTAACAAAAATATCCATTTCAAATATAGGTAAAATCTGAATATATTTTTGTAAAAAATCATATAAATATTTCCTTCCGCGCCCGAATTTTAAATTTTTTCATCATATTTTAGCTAAAAGAAAACATTGCAACAAGAAAATTGCTATTTCAAGTGTGGTAGGTTTTCTGGAATCCAGCCCATGTAGCTTACAATATACAACGTATTCATTAAAAATAGGTAAAATCTGACTTTATTTTTGTAAAAAATCATATAAATATTTGCTTCCGCTCCCGAATTTTATAATTTTTCATCATATTTTATCTATAGTATAGGTCCAAAATCATGTTTATGAATGTTTTAACAAAAATATCCATTTCAAGAATAGGTAAAATCTGAACTCTGAGATAGCGCGTATCATATAAATATTTGCTTTCGCGCCCGAATTTTATGATTTTTTATCATATTTTAGCTAAAAGAAAATATTTCAACAAGAAAATTGCTATTTCAAGTGTGGTAGGTATTCCAGAATCCAGCCCATGTAGCTTACAATATTCAACGTATTGATTAAAATGACACCTGAATATTAAATGTTTATTATCTGATTGGTACCAATTTATGGTCACTTTTGCATGTCCAATGCTAAAATTATCCATAGTATAGGTCCAAATGCATGTTTATAAATGTTTAAACAAAAATATCCATTTCAAGAATAGGTAAAATATGACTTTATTTTTGTAAAAAATCATATAAATATTTGCTTCCGCGCCCGAATTTTATGAATTTTCATAATATTTTAGCTAAAAGTAAACATTACAACAAGAAAATTTCTATTTCAAGTGTGGTAGGTATCTATAATCTAGCCCATGTAGCTTACAATATACAACGTATTCATCAAGAATAGGTTAAATCTGACTTTATTTTTGTAAAAAATGATATAAATATTTGCTTCCGCGCCCGAATTTTATAATTTTTCATCATATTTTACCCATAGTATAGGTCCAAAAGCATGTTTATGAACGTTTTAACAAAAATATCCATTTTAAGAATAGGTAAAATCTGACTTTATTTTTGTAAAAAATCATATAAATATTTGCTTCCGTGCCCGAATTTTATGATTTTTCATCATATTTTAGCTAAAAGAAAACATTGCAACAAGAAAATTGCTATTTCAAGTGTAGTAGGTATTCTAGAATCCTGCCAATGAAGCTTAAAATATACAACGTATTCATCAAAAATAAGTAAAATCTGACTATTTTTGTAAAAAATTATATAAATATTTGCTTTCGCGCCCGAATATTATAATTTTTATCATATTTTATCCACAGTATAGGTCCAAAAGCATGTTTATAAATGCTTTAACAAAAATATCCATTTCAAAATAGGTAAAATGTGACATTATTTTTGTAAAAAACCATAAAAATATTGGCTTCCGCGCCTGAATTTTATAATTTTTCATCATATTTTAGCTAAAAGAAAACATTGCAACAAGAAAATTGCTATTTTAAGTCTGGTAGGTTTTCCAGAATCCAGCCCATGTAGCTTATAATATACAACGTATTCATTAAAATGACACCCTAAAATTAAATGTTTATTATCTGATTGGTACCAATTTATGGTCACTTTTGCATGTTCAATGCTAAAATTATCCATAGTATAGGTCCAAAAGCATGTTTATGAATGTTTTAACAAAAATATCCATTTCAAGAATAGGTAAAATCTGACTATATTTTTGTAAAAAATCATATAAATATTTGCTTCCGCGACCGAATATTATGAATTTCCATCATATTTTAGCTAAAGGAAAACATTGCAACAAGAAAATTGCTATTTCAAGTGTGGTAGGTATTCTGGAATCCAGCCCATGTAGCTTACAATATACAGCGTATTCATCAAGAATAGGTAAAATCTGGCTTTATATTTGTAAAAAATGATATAAATATTTGCTTCCGCGCCCGAATTATATAATTTTTCATCATATTTTATCCATAGTATAGGTCCAAAAGCATGTTTATGAATGTTTTAACAAAAATATCTTTTTCAAAAATAGGTAAAATCTGATTTTATATTTGTAAAAAATCATGTAAATATTTGCTTTCGCGCCAGAATTTTATAATTTTTAACATATATTATCCATAGTATAGGTCCAAAAGCATGTTTATGAATGTTTAACAAAAATATCCATTTTAAAAATAGGTAAAATCTGACCTTATTTTTGTAAAAAATCATATAAATATTTGCTTCCGCTCCCGAATTTTACAATTTTTTTTTCATATTTTACCCATAGTATAGGTCCAAAAGCATATTTATGAATGTTTTAACAATAATATCCATTTCAAGAATAGGTAAAATCAGACTTTAGTTTTGTAAAAAATCATATAAATATTTGCTTCCGCGCCCGAATTTTATAATTTTTTATCATATTTTAGCTAAAAGAAAACATTGCAACAAAAAAATTGCTATTTCAAGTGTGGTGGTATTCTAGAATCCAGCCAATGAAGCTTACAATATGCAACGTATTCATCAAAAATAGGTAAAATCTGATTTTATTTTTGTAAAAAGTCATATAAATATTTCCTTCCGCGACAGAATTTTATAATTTTTCATCATATTTTATCTATAGTATAGGTCCAAAAGCATGTTTATGAATTTTTAACAAAAATATCCATTTTAAAAGTAGGTAAAATCTGACATTATTTTTGTAAAAAATCATATAAATATTTGCTTCCGCACCCGAATTTTATAATTTTTCATCGTATTTTAGCTAAAAGAAAACATTGCAACAAGAAAATTGCTGTTTCAAGTGTGGTGGTATTCTAGAATCCAGCCAATGAAGCTTACAATATGGAACGTATTCATCAAAAATAGGTAAAATCTGACTTTATTTTTGTAAAAATTTTTATAAATATTAGCTTCCGCGCCCGAATTTTATAATTTTTCATCATATTTTAGCTAAAAGAAAATATTGCAATAAGAAAATTGCTATTTCAAGTGTGGTGGTATTCTAGAATCCAGCCAATGAAGCTTACAATATGCAACGTATTCATCAAAAATAGGTAAAATCTGACTTTATTTTTGTAAAAAATCATATAAATATTTGTTTCCGCGATCGAATTTTATAATTTTTCATCATATTTTAGCTAAAAGAAAACATTGCTACAAGAAAATTGCTATTTCAAGTGTGGTAGGTAATCTAGAATCCAGCCCATGTAGCTTACAATATACAACGTATTCATTAAAAATAGGTAAAATCTGACTTTATTTATGTAAAAAATCATATAAATATTTTCTTTCGCGCCCGAATTTTATAATTTTTCATCATGTTTTATCCATATTATAGGTCCAAAAGCATGTTTATGAATGTTTTAACAAAAATATTCATTTCAAAAATAAGTAAAATCTGACATTATTTTTGTAAAAAATGATATAAATATTTGCTTCCGCGCCTGAATTTTATAATTTTTCATCATATTTTAGCTAAAAGAAAACATTGCAACAAGAAAATTGCTATTTCAAGTGTGGTGGTATTCTAGAATCAAGCCAATGAAGCTTACAATATGCAACGTAATCATCAAAAATAGGTAAAATCTGGCTTTATTTTTGTAAAAAATCATATTAATATTTGCTTCCGCGACCGAATTTAATAATTTTTTGTCATATTTTAGCTAAAAGAAAACATTGCAACAAAAAAATTGCTATTTCAAGTGTGGTAGGTATTCTAGGATCTAGCCCATGTAGCTTACAATATACAACGTATTCATCAAAAATAGGTAAAATCTGACTTGATTTTTGTAAAAAATTATATAAATTTTTGCTTCCGCTCCCGATTTTTATAATTTTTCATTATATTTTATACATAGTATAGGAGCAAAAGCATGTTTATGAATAGTGTAACAAAAATATCCATTTCAAAAATAGGTAAAATCTGACTTTATTTTTGTAAAAAATCATAAATATTTGCTTCCGCGCCCGAATTTTATAATTTTTCATCATATTTTAGCTAAAAGATAACATTGCAACAAGAAAATTGCTATTTCAAGTGTGGTGGTAGTCTAGAATCCAGTCAATGAAGCTTACAATATGCACCGTAATCATCAAAAATAAGTAAAATCTGACTTTATTTTTGTAAAAAATCATATAAATATTTGCTTCCGCGACCAAATTTTATAATTTTTCATCATATTTTAGCTAAAAGAAAACATTGCAACAAGAAAATTGCAATTTCAAGTGTGGTAGATATTCTAGAATCCAGCCCATGTAGCTTACAATATAAAACGTATTCATTAAAAATAGGTAAAATCTAACTTTATTTTTGTAAAAAATCATATAAATATTTGCTTCCGCGCTTGAATTTTATAATTTTTCATCATATATTATCCATAGTATAGGTCCTAAAGCATGTTTATGAATATTTTAACAAAAATATCCATTTCAAATATAGGTAAAATCTGACTTTATTTTTGTAAAAAATCATATAAATATTTGCTTCCGCGCCCGAATATTATGATTTTTCATCATATTTTAGCTAAAAGAAAACATTGCTACAAGAAAATTGCTATTTTAATTGTGGTAGGTATTCTAGAATCCAGCCCATGTAGCTTACAATATACAACGTATTCATCAAAAATAGGTAAAATCTGACTTTATTTTTGCAAAAAATCATATAAATATTTGCTTCCTCGCCCGAATTTGATTATTTTTCGTCATATTTTATACATTGTATAGGTCCAAAAGCATGTTTATGAATGTTTTAACAAAACTATGTAAAATCTGAATTTATTTTTGTAAAAAATCATGTTTATGAATGTTTTAATTTTATGATTTTTTATCATATTTTAGCTAAAAGAAAACATTGCTACAAGATAATTGCTATTTCAATTGTGGTAGGTATTCTAGAATCCAGCCCATGTAGCTTACAATTTACAACGTATTTATTAATAATAGGAAAAATCTGACTTTATTTTTGTAAAAAATCATATAAATATTTGCTTCCTCGCCCGAATTTGATAATTTTTCGTCATATTTTATACATTGTATAGGTCCAAAAGCATGTTTATAAATGTTTTAACAAAACTAGGTAAAATCTGAAATTATTTTTGTAAAAAATCATAAATGTTTGCTTTCGCGCCCGAATTTTATGATTTTTCATCATATTTTATCTAAAAGAAAACATTGCTACAAGATAATTGCTATTTCAATTGTGGTAGGTATTCTAGAATCCAGCTCATGTAGCTTACAATATACAATGTATTCATCAAAAATAGGTAAAATCTGATTTTATTTTTGTAAAAAATCATATAAATATTTGCTTCCGCGCCCGAATTTTATAATGTTTATCATATTTTATCCATAATATAGGTCCAAAGGTATGTTTATGAATGTTTCAACAAAAATATCCATTTCAAGAATAGGTAAAATCTGATTTAATTTTTGTAAAAAATTATATAAATATTTGCTTTCGCGCCTGAATTTTATAATTTTTTATTATATTTTATCCATAGTATAGGTCCAAATGCATGTTTATGAATGTTTTAACAAACATATCCATTTCAAAAATAGGTAAAATCTGACTTTATTTTTGTAAAACATCATATCAATATTTGCTTCCGCGACCGAATTTTATAATTTTTCATCATATTTTAGCTAAAAGAAAACATTGCTACAAGAAAATTGCTATTTCAAGTGTGGTAGAATTCTAGAATCCAGCCCATATAGCTTACAATATACAACGTATTCATCAAAAATACGTAAAATCTGACTTAATTTTTGTAAAAAATTATATAAATATATGCTTTCGCGCCCGAATTTTATAATTTTTCATTATATTTTATCCATAATATAGGGCCAAATGCATGTTTATGAATGTTTTAACAAACATATCCATTTCAAAAATAGGTATTTTCTGACATTATTTTTGTAAAAAATCATATAAATATTTGCTTCCGCGCCCAAATTTTATAATTTTTCATCATATTTTAGCTAAAAGAAAACATTGCAATAAGAAAATTGCTATTTCAAGTGAGGTGGTATTTTAGAATCCAGCTAATGAAGCTTACAATATGCAACGTATTCATCAAAAATAGGTAAAATCTGACTTTATTTTTGTAAAAAATCATATAAATATTTGCTTCCGCGACCGAATTTTATAATTTTTCATCATAATTTAGGTAAAAGAAAACATTGCAACAAGAAAATTGCTATATCAATTGTGGTAGGTATTCTAGAATCCAGCCAATGAAGCTTACAATATGCAACGTATTCATCAAAAATAGGTAAAATCTGACTTTATTTTTGTAAAAAGTCCTATAAATATTTGCTTCCGCTCGAATTTTATAATTTTTCATCATATCTTATCCATAGTATAGGTCCGAAAGCATGTTTGTGAATGTTTTAACAAAAATATCCTTTTCAAAAATATGTAAAATCTGACTTTATTTTTGTAAAAAATCATATAAATATTTGCTTTCGCGCCAGAATTTTATGATTTTTCATCATTGGCAACTAAAATTACCGTTGATGGCGCTGCGACTGCTTTTGCAAATGGTTGCCGTATCAAGTATACTTTTAATGTTTAATGTAATGTCAATAGACTTATGCGTTGTTATTCATATAAAAGTGAGTGAAAATTATAATTGGAACAGAGAGTTCTTTTCAATGTTCATATAATATATATTTTTATTCTTTTAGGATAGGTTTTTATTAAAATGGATTTCATAGGAGCGAATAAGCAACTTCTAACTCAAGAATTATTTTCATATTTAAGAGCAGATTATAAATCAAGATGTTTCTTGGAAGGAGAGCGAATAGTAAATAGCGGAATGATTATTATGTGTGGAGTGAAAGAAAGTAAGGAATCTTATTGTATTGTGTTCGCTTTGTGCTTACAAACAAGTGCCTTGCAAGCAAGTCCGCACGAAATAACTGGCAAATTTATTTTTGCTAATAACAAACTATGTATAGATAATTTCTTATGCACATGCAAAGCTGGCGCTGGTGGTAGATGTAAACACATTGCAGGTGTCTTAATTTATTGCAACAGGTTGTATTAAATCATTAAATGTATAGCATGAGCATGACTTTATTAACTTCATTGATTTCGTTATTATAATTGAATAATAATAAAACAATTATATTTAAGTTTATTAATGTAAATGTGACATATTATTTACAATTATTGTGATATATGTATTATAAACTTAAATATAAAAATCGAGAGCTTGTAGCTACTCCTAGTGTTACAAAAGTATTTATTTTTTGTAAAGAAAGAGTTTAATTTTATTATTTAAGATTAAGTTCTGTTTTTCTTTTTCTTTAAAAAAATAGTACTAAACTATGCGGTCATTCATCATATTTTCGAGTTGTTTTATTATTATTGATAGTTTATTTTCTGATCTATAATGTGCTTTTCCTTTTTTCTGTCGTATTTTTTCATGTTTTAGGTTCAAACTTAATCAGTTGGAAATTTTATCATCTACTGACCTGAAATGTACATGGAAGCTAAAGAAAGAAGTTGTCCAAGAGAAATTTAAACCGAAGCCATGGTGTAAATCGAAATGTATTCAACCCATAAATGAAAATGTTGTTAATATATCTACCACAGCCGCAGAAAAATCCGATATTTTTGAATACGTTTTTAAATTTTAATACGAGCTCTTCATTAGCAAGGCATAGGTATATACGGTAATTCTTTATTAATTATATCTTAAAACTATATTTCATTTATAGTAAAGGAAGGAGAGAAATAATAAACTCCGTTGATAATGAAGGTGTTATCAACAAAACAGAAATAAGATTGAACGGAGAACATGAAATACTGACAAACCTTTCAAAAATTGTTATTGAAATTGCGAATTGTTGCTTCAAAACATACAACCAATTATTTGCTGATACGAATCCAGAAGAAATATTAATAAATACAACCATAAAACATAACTGGATTAAAGAACGACAATTTCGAATAATCGGTTCAAGGTGTTATGAAATTTACACTTTTAAAAAAGACGACTGGATGAGTAAAGCGGAAAAGTATTTTTGGCCTAAAAGCTTCTGTAACAACAATATGAAATATGGTGCAGCAATGGAAGATGAAGCCAGAGAAATATATATGAAAAGTTTAAATCGGATAGTAGCACAACCAGGATTTTTAACAAATATAAATAACCCCTGGCTTGGATATTCACCAGATGGAGTCATTTTAAATAAAGATAACAAACCTCACAAATTACTGGAAATAAAATGTCCAATTAAAGGTATGTTACCACATAAGATCTGTCCAGAAAATAAGAATATTAATGAACCCAAACTGGCTTTTGCATGGTAGCAAGTGGTACAAAGTAACTTTTCGTAAATTCTTAAATAAATGATAGGAAAACTTTATAAGTTACCAGACAGGTCTTGTGCGCTGTTTATAAATGCATATATATATATATATATATATATATATATATATATATATAATATTTTTTATTTAAGGTAAAACAGTATCGGCATTATATTGTTTTCCACATTTGCCTTATTTGAAAATAATTAACAATAAAATTTCTCTAAATCCCAAACATAAATTCTACGCTCAAGTGCAGTTGGGTATGTTAATGATGAACGTAGAAACCTGTGATTTCATAGTTTACTCCTCGTTTTCGAAAACTTTTTTAAATATAATAGTTCATTTTGATTATGAATTCACTCAGAACATGGTGAAAGTTTTAAAAGAAAATTATTTCTTTAAAATGATTCATTGTATATGCCTTACACAAAACAATGTATAAGATTGTAAATTGTAATTAATTTAGTTTTCTATTTTTACATGTACATATGTGATATCATATTAATAGCTTTTTTATTTTAAAGACTCTATTTCTTTATTTAACTATGTATTTTAAATTTTCCAATTTTATGTGATATGTTACTAACAATAAGAGTTTTATTTCTTTTTCATTTACATACAAGTTGTACAACGAAACGCGCGACATAAAAATTTAATGAAAAATTTCATTTTCCTTTATTCAATTCATTTGAAAAAACAAGTATCAAAAATCATCAATATACAATTCTATGTTGTGGAACTAAAATCCGCTTTTCGATGAACACCTGTATGTATAACATAATAAAGTAATAATACACTGATGTATATTATAAATAATATTATGTGCAATATTTTTATAAATTTTATATTCATATTCATATAAAAAGTGTAAAGTATAGGAACTTACCGTTGTGTTAATTTTTTTGTAACGTGGAATATATATTTATTTGTTGAGAAATTATATTTTTTTACGAAATCAAATAATTTTATTTACCCAAATAATAAAACTCATCCCATAGAAGAGAATAATTGTATTTACAAAATTTATTACAAAAACTTATCATCGCTAAGAATAGGACTACTTAAATTAGTTATGCTACAAACAGTTGTTAATATGTCATCTATATTTGCAAACAAATGACACGACAATGGTTGTACCAAAATTTTAAATATTTTTATTCTTTCAATTACCCGTTCGACATGAACTCGAGCACTTGCAATTCTTGAGTTTCTTAATGCGTCCTCCTCTGAGAGTTGGCTTTTATATCTTAAAAATGGCGGTCTTATTAATTTTACACCATATAAACCAGTAATATCATCAATTTTAAATCCTTTGTCAACCATTATCGCCTCATTTGGATTCAATTTTTCTATTAAATTACTTTGTTCGAATATTGATTTATCCGAACTTCTTCCACCATAACATTTACTAACAAATGTAATTAGTCCTGCATGACTAACTCCAATTAAAACTTTAACAGTGTTATGTCCTTTATAATGAGAATATGACTTAAGTCTACAACACAAACATTTAGGTTTCTGAATTGGTATCTCGGTACAATCAAGTACAACTCGAACGTTCTGAAATGATTCGAAACATTTTGGCATGTTTCTAATAATTTAATTTTTATCACTCCATGGAATACAAAATTTAAATATATAAGCTAATCTTCTTATCATTAGTTTAAATATATTTTTACAAGTTACAGAACTAATGGTTTTAAACAATATGGCTAACATGCAAAACGATGAATTTTGCTTTAATTTCATAAATGTTAGTATTAACTTTTCTCTTAAACTTGTTTTTTCTTTTTTAGTATTTTTGAAAAGTTTTTTATAATTAACTTCAATCGAATGTAGTAAATTAAAACTTTGCAACCCGTTTAACGTATTTAATTTTTTATCTGAATCGATACATTCGATAAAAGAGTTTACAATGTCACCACTTTTTACTTGAACAGACATGTCTTTTGTTAATTTTATGTTAACTAACCCTAAAAGAGTTACGGCCGCATCATACTCCTCTTGAGTGTATTGGAAAGAGGATTCTGCAACTGTTGGTTCAACTTGTTGCACTGCTTCTTCGAATAATTCGTTACTCGCAGAATTTTCTTTTTGCTTGATTCCTCTTCTTTTCATTCGCAAATCTCTTGAACTTAGTTTGGAAGGTATTTGTTTCGGTAAATAGAGGGACGGTACAGCATGGGATTTTAATTTCCTTCTACCTGAAGGCAATTCTACAAATATAAATTACAATAATTTCTGATAAAAACACTATTACATGTTTAAAACTTACCTGGGAAGAAGAAACATTCATTTGCGAAATGTTTAGAACAAATTACCATTGTATTTGTTACATTTTTCCCTGTTTTTATTACTTTTATCCAAGCTAACCTCTGATCAAGCAATTCTTTGTGTCCATTCTTATTTATCACTTGTACTTTTTGAAGTCCAAGCTTCGGAAACCGATGGAAACTTAAATTGGTTTCTCTAGATGCCTTAGAATGGCATCCAAACACACAACAATTTGTATTGCAAATTTTTCTGCCTTCCATCGTAATAATATATTACACGCTTTTACTTAAAATATGCTTTGATAAGAAGTAGGTATACTTGATAGAATATTTCATAAATTGACCAGTAGGCGGCTACGTGAACATTTTACTTGCCAATATTTTAGCTAAAAGAAAACATTGCTACAAGAAAATTGCTATTTCAATTGTGGTAGGTATTCTAGAATCCAGCATATCATATTTTATCCATAGTATAGGTCCAAATGCATGTTTATGAATGTTTTAACAGACATATTTATTTAAAAAATAGGTAAAATCTGCCTTTATTTTTGTAAAACATCATATAAATATTTGCTTCCGCGATCGAATTTTATAATTTTTCATCATATTTTAGCTAAAAGAAAACATTGCAACAAGAAAATTGTTATTTCAAGTGTAGTAGAATTCTAGAATCCAGCCCATGTGGCTTACAATATACAACGTATTCATCAAAAATAGGTAAAATCTGACTTAATTTTTGTAAAAAATTATATAAATATTTGCTTTCGCGTCCGAATTTTATAATTTTTTCATTATATTTTATCCACAGTATAGGTCCAAAAGCATGTTTATGAATGTTTTAACAAAAATATCCATTTCAAAAATAGGTAAAATCTGACTTTATTTTTGTAAAAAATCATATAAATATTTGCTTCCGCGCCCGAATTTTATGATTTTTCATCATATTTTATCCATAGTATAGGTCCAATTGCATGTTTATTAATGTTTTAACAAAAATATCCATTTCAAAAATAGGTAAAATCTGACTTTATTTTTGTAAAAAATCATATAAATATTTGCTTCCGCGCCCGAATTTTATGATTTTTCATCATATTTTAGCTAAAAGAAAGCATTGCAACAAGAAAATTGCTATTTCAAGTGTGGTAGGTATTCTAGAATCCAGCCAATGAAGTTCACAATATGCAAAGTATTCATCAAAAATAGGTAAAATTTGACTTTATTTTTGTAAAAAATCATATAAATATTTGCTTCCGCGCCCGAATTTTATAATTTTTCATCATATTTTATCCATAGTATAGGTCCAAATGCATGTTTATGAATGTTTTAACAAAAATATCCATTTCAAAAATAGGTAAAATCTGACTTTATTTTTGTAAAAATCATATAAATATTTGTTTCCGCACCCGAATTTTATGATTTTTCATCATATTTTAGCTAAAAGCAAGCATTGCTACAAGAAAATTGCTATTTCAATTGTGGTAGGTATTCTAGAATCCAGTCCATGTAGCTTACAATATACAACGTATTCATCAAAAGTAGGTAAAATCTGACTTTTTTTTGTAAAAAATCATATAAATATTTGCTTCCGCGCCCGAATTTTATAATTTTTCATCATATTTTATCCATAGTATAGGTCCAAATGCATGTTTATGAATGTTTTAACAAAAATATCCATTTCAAAAATAGGTAAAATCTGATTTTTTTTTTTGTAAAAAATCATATAAATATTTGTTTCCGCGCCCGAATTTTATGATTTTTCATCATATTTTAGCTAAAAGCAAGCATTGCTACAAGAAAATTGCTATTTCAAGTGTGGTAGAATTCTAGAATCCAGCCCATGTAGCTTACAATATACAACGTATTCTTCAAAAATAGGTAAAATCTGACTTAATTTTTGTAAAAAATTATATAAATATTTGCTTTCGCGCCCGAATTTTATAATTTTTCATCATATTTTATCCATAGTATAGGTCCAAAAGCATGTTTATGAATGTTTTAACAAAAATATCCATTTCAAAAATAGGTAAAATCTGACTTTATATTTGTATAAAATCATATAAATATTTGCTTCCGCGCCTGAATTTTATAATTTTTCATCATATTTTAGCTAAAAGAAAACAATGCAACAAGAAAATTGCTATTTCAAGTGTGGTAGTTATTCTAGAAACCAGCCCATGTAGCTTACAATATACAACGTATTCAAAAAAATATCCATTTCAAGAATAGGTAAAATCTGATATTATTTTTGTAAAAAATCATTTAAATATTTGCTTCCGCGTCCGAATTTTATGATTTTTCATCATATTTTAGCTAAAAGAAAACATTGCTACAAGAAAGTTGCTATTTCAATTGTGGTAGGTATTCTAGAATCCAGCCCATGTCGCTTACAATATACAACGTATTCATTAAAAATAGGTAAAATCTGAGTTTATTTTTGTAAAAAATCATATCAATATTTGCTTCCGCGCCCGAATTTTATGGCTTTTCATCATAATTTAGGTAAAAGAAAACATTGCAACATGAAATTTGCTATTTCAAGTGTGGTACGTATTCTAAAATCTAGCCAATGAAGCTTACAATATGCAACGTATTCATCAAAAATAGGTAAAATCTGACTTTATTTTTGTAAAAAATCGATTAAATATTTGCTTCCGCGCCCGAATTTTATAATTTTTGATCATATTTTATCCATAGTATAGGTCCAAATGCATGTTTATGAATGTTTTAACAAACATATCCATTTCAAAAATAGGTATTTTCTGACATTATTTTTTAAAAAATCATATAAATATTTGCTTCCGCGCCCAAATTTTATAATTTTTCATCATATTTTAGCTAAAAGAAAACATTGCAATAAGAAAATTGCTATTTCAAGTGAGGTGGTATTTTAGAATCCAGCTAATGAAGCTTACAATATGCAACGTATTCATCAAAAATAGGTAAAATCTGACTTTATTTTTGTAAAAAATCACATAAATATTTGCTTCCGCGACCGAATTTTATAATTTTTTATCATATTTTAGCTAAAAGAAAACATTGCAACAAGAAAATTGCTATTTCAATTGTTGTAGGTATTCCAGAATCCAGCCCATGTAGCTTACAATATACAACGTATTCATTAAAAATAGGTAAAATCTGACTATATTTTTGTAAAAAAACATATAAATATTTAATTCCGCTCCTGAATTTTATAATTTTTCATCATAATTTATCCATAGTATAGGTGCAAAATCATGTTTATGAATGTTTTAACAAAAATATCCATTTCAAAAATAGGTAAAATCAGACTTTATTTTTGTAAAAAATCATATAAATATTTGCTTCCGCGCCTGAATTTTATGATTTTTTTATCATATTTTAGCTAAAAGAAAACATTGTTACAAGAAAGTTGCTATTTCAATGGTGGTAGGTATTCTAGAATCCAGCTCATGTAGCTTACAATATACAATGTATTCATCAAAAATAGGTAAAATCTGACTTTATTTTTGTAAAAAATCATATAAATATTTGCTTCCGTGCCCGAAATTTATGATTTTTCATCATAATTTAGGTAAAAGAAAACATTGCAACAAGAAAATTGCTATTTCAAGTGTGGTAGGTATTCTAGAATCCAGCGAATGAAGCTTACAATATACAACGTATTCATCAAAAATAGGTAAAATCTGACTTAATTTTTGTAAAAAATAATATAAATATTTGCTTCCGCGCCCGAATTTTATAATTTTTCATTATATTTTATCCATAGTATAGGTCCAAAAGCATGTTTATGAATGTTTTAACAAAAATATCCATTTCAAAAAATAGGTAAAATCTGACTTTATTTTTGTAAAAAATCATATAAATATTTGCTTCCGCGCCCGAATTTTATAATTTTTCATCATATTTTAGCTAAAAGAAAACATTGCAACAAGAAAATTGCTATTTCAAGTGTGGAGGTATTCTAGAATCCAGCCAATGAAGCCTTCAATATGCAACGTATTCATCAAAAATAGGTAAAATCTGACTTTATTTTTGTAAAAAATCATATAAATATTTGCTTCCGCGACCGAATTTTATAATTTTTCATTATATTTTAGCTAAAAGAAAACATTGCAACAAGAAAATTGCTATTTCGAGTGTGGTAGGTATTCTAGAATCCAGCCCATGTAGCTTACAATATACAAAGTATTCATTAAAAATAGGTAAAATCTGACTTTATTTTTGTAAAAAATCTTATAAATATTTGCTTCCGCGCCCGAATTTTATAATTTTTCATCATATTTTAGCTAAAAGAAAACATTGCAACAAGAAAATTGCTATTTTAAGTGTTGTAGGTATTCTAGAATCCAGCCCATGTAGCTTACAATATACAACGTATTCATTAAAAGTAGGTAAAATCTGACTTTATTTTTTAAAAAATCATATAAATATTTGCTTCCGCGCCCGAATTTTATAATTTTTCATTATATTTTATCCATAGTATAGGTCAAAAAGCATGTTTATGAATGTTTTAACAAAAATATCTATTTCAAAAATAGGTAATATCTGACTTTATTTTTGTCAAAAATCATTTAAATATTTGCTTCCGCGCCCGAATTTTATGATTTTTCATCATATTTTAGCTAAAAGAAAACATTGCAACAAGAAAATTGCTATTTTAAGTGTGGTAGGTATTCTAGAATCCAGCCAATGAAGCTTACAATATGCAACGTATTCATCAAAAATAGGTAAAATCTGACTTTATTTTTGTAATAAATCATATAAATATTTGCTTCCGCGACCGAATTTTATAATTTTTCATCATATTTTACCTAAAGGAAAACATTGCAACAAGAAAATTGCTATTACAAGTGTGGTAGGTAGTCTAGAATCCAGCCGATGAAGCTTACAATATACAACTTATTCATCAAAAATAGGTAAAATCTGACTTAATTTTTGTAAAAAATAATATAAATATTTGCTTCCGCGCCCGAATTTTATAATTTTTCATTATATTTTATCCATAGTATAGGTCCAAAAGCTTGTTTATGAATGTTTTAACAAAAATATCCATTTCAAAAATAAGTAAAATCTGACTTTATTTTTGTAAAAAATCATATAAATATTTGCTTTCGCGCCCGAATTTTATAATTTTTCATCTTATTTTAGCTAAAAGAAAACATTGCAACAAGAAAATTGCTATTTAAATGTGGTGGTATTCTAAAAGCTTACAATATGCAACGTATTCATCAAAAAGAGAGTAAAATCTGACTTTATTTTTGTAAAAAATCATATAAATATTCGCTTCCGCGACCGAATTTTATAATTTTTCATCATATTTTAGCTAAAAGAAAACATTGCAACAAGAAAATTGCTATTACAAGTGTGGTAGGTATTCTAGAATCCAGCCCATGTAGCTTACAATATACAAAGTATTCATTAAAAATAGGTAAAATCTGACTTTATTTTTGTAAAAAATCATATAAATATTTGCTTCCGTGCCCGAATTTTATAATATTTCATCATATTTTATCCATAGTATAGGTCCAAAAGCATGTGAATGAATGTTTTAACAAAAATATCCATTTCAAAAATAGGTAAAATCTGACTATATATTTGTAAAAAATCATAAAATATTTGCTTCCGCGCCCGAATTTTATGATTTTTTATTATATTTTAGCTAAAAGAAAACATTGCTACAAGAAAATTGCTATTTCAATTGTGGTAGGTATTCTAGAATCCAGCCCATGTAGCTTACAATATACAACGTATTCATCAAAAATAGGTAAAATCTGACTTTATTTTTGTAAAAAATCATATAATTATTTGTTTTCGCGCCCGAACTTTATAATTTTTCATCATATTTTATCCATAGTATAGGTCCAAAAGCATGTTTATGAATGTTTTAACAAAAATATCCATTTCAAGAATAGATAAAATCTGACTTTATTTTTGTAAAATATCATATAAATATTTGCTTCCGCGAACAAATTTTATGATTTTTCATCATAATTTAGGTTAAAGAAAACATTGCAACAAGAAAATTGCTATTTCAAGTGTGGTAGGTATTCTAGAATCCAGCCAATGAAGCTTACAATATACATCGTATTCATCAAAAATAGGTAAAATCTGACTTAATTTTTGTATAAAATTATATAATTATTTTCTTTCGCGCCCGATCTTTATAATTTTTTATCATATTTTATCCATAGTATAGGTCCAAAAGCATGTTTATGAATGTTTTAACAAAAATATCCATTTCAAGAATAGGTAAAATCTGACTTTATTTTTGTAAAAAATCATATAAATATTTGCTTCCGCGCCCGAATTTTATGATTTTTCATCATAATTTAGGTTAAAGAAAACATTGCAACATGAAAATTGCTATTTCAAGTGTGGTAGGTATTCTAGAATCCAGCCAATGAAGCTTACAATATGCAACGTATTCATCAAAAATAGGTAAAATCTGACTTTATTTTTGTAAAAAATCGATTAAATAATTGCTTCCGCGCCCGAATTTTATAATTTTTCATCATATTTTATCCATAGTATAGGTCCAAATGCATGTTTATGAATGTTTTAACAAACATATCCATTTCAAAAATAGGTATTTTCTGACATTATTTTTGTAAAAAATCATATAAATATTTGCTTCCGCGCCCATATTTTATAATTTTTCATCATATTTTAGCTAAAAGAAAACATTGCAACAAAAAAATTGCTATTTCAATTGTTGTTCATCAAAAATAGGTAAAATCTGACTTCATTTTTGTAAAAAATCATATAAATATTTGCTTCCGCGCCCGAATTTTATGATTTTTTATCATAATTTAAGTAAAGGAAAACATTGCAACAAGAAAATTGCTATTTCAAGTGTGGTAGGTATTCTAGAATCCAGCCAATGAAGCTTACAATATACAACTTATTCATCAAAAATAGTTTAATCTGACTTAATTTTTGTAAAAAATTATATAAATATTTGCTTCCGCGCCCAAATTTATATAATTTATAATTTTTTATCATATTTTATCCATAGTATAGGTCCAAAAGCATGTTTATGAATGTTTTAACAAAAATATCCATTTCAAGAATAGGTAAAATCTGACTTTATTTTTGTAAAAAATCATATAAATATTTGCTTCCGCGACGGAATTTTATAATTTTTCATCGTATTTTATCTAAAAGAAAACATTGCAACAAGAAAATTGCTATTTGAAGTGTGGTAGGTATTCTAGAATCCAGCCCATGTAGCTTACAATATACAACGTAATCATTAAAAATAGGTAAAATCTGACTATATTTTTGTAAAAAAAACATATAAATATTTAATTCCGCTCCCGAATTTTATAATTTTTCATCATATTTTATCCATAGTATAGGTCCAAAAGCATGTTTATGAATGTTTTAACAAAAATATCCAATTCAAAAATAGGTAAAATCTGACTTTATTTTTGTAAAAAATCATATATATATTTGCTTCCGCGCCTGAATTTTATGATTTTTTATCATATTTTAGCTAAAAGAAAACATTGTTACAAGAAAGTTGCTATTTCAATTGTGGCAGGTATTCTAGAATCCAGCCCATGTAGCTTACAATATACAAAGTATTCATTAAAAATAGGTCAAATTTGACTTTATTTTTGTAAAAAATCATATAAATATTTGCTTCCGCGCCCGAATTTTATAATTTTTCATCATATTTTAGCTAAAAGAAAACATTGCAACAAGAAAATTGCTATTTTAAGTGTGGTAGGTATTCTTGAATCCAGCCCATGTAGCTTACAATATACAACGTATTCATTAAAAGTAGGTAAAATCTGACTTTATTTTTTAAAAAATTATATAAATATTTGCTTCCGCGCCCGAATTTTATAATTTTTCATTATATTTTATCCATAGTATAGGTCCAAAAGCATGTTTATGAATGTTTTAACAATAATAACCATTTCAAAAATAGGTAATATCTGACTTTATTTTTGTCATAAATCATTTAAATATTTGCTTCCGTGCCCGAATTTTATGATTTTTCATCATATTTTAGCTAAAAGAAAACATTGCTACAAGAAAATAGCTATTTCAATTGTGGTAGGTATTCTAGAATCCAGCCCATGTAGCTTACAATATACAACGTATTCATCAAAAATAGGTAAAATCTGACTTTATTTTTGTAAAAAATCATATAAATATTTGCTTCCGCGCCCGAATTTTATAATATTTCATCATATTCTATCCATAGTATAGGTCCAAAAGCATGTTTATGAATGTTTTAACAAAAAAATCCATTTCAAGAATAGGTAAAATCTGACATTATTTTTGTAAAAAAATAATACAAATATTTGCTTCCGCGCCCGAATTTTATGATATTTCATCATAATTTAGGTAAAAGAAAACATTGCAACAAGAAAATTGCTATGTCAAATGTGGTGGTATTCTAAAAGCTTACAATATGCAACGTATTCATCAAAAATAGGTAAAATCTGACATTATTTTTGTAAAAAATCATATAAATATTCGCTTCCGCGACCGAATTTTATAATTTTTTATCATATTTTAGCTAAAAGAAAACATTGCAACAAGAAAATTGCATCTTTCAAGTGTGGTAGGTATTCTAGATTCCAGCCCATGTAGCTTACAATATACAAAGTATTCATTAAAAATAGGTAAAATCTGACTTTATTTTTGTAAAAAATCATATAAATATTTGCTTCCGCGCCCGAATTTTATAATATTTTATTATATTTTATCCATAGTATAGGTCCAAAAGCACGTGCATGAATGTTTTAACAAAAATATCCATTTCAAAAATAGGTAAAATCTGATTATATTTTTGTAAAGAATCATAAAATATTTGCTTCCGCGCCCGAATTTTATGATTTTTTATCATATTTTAGCTAAAAGAAAACATTGCTACAAGAAAATTGCTATTTCAATTGTGGTAGGTATTCTAGAATCTAGCCCATGTAGCTTACAATATACAACGTATTCATCAAAAATAGGTAAAACCTGACTTTATTTTTGTAAAAAATCATATAAATATTTGCTTCCGCGCCCGAATTTTATAATTTTTCATCATATTCTATCCATAGTATAGGTCCAAAAGCATGTTTATGAATGTTTTAACAAAAAAATCCATTTCAAGAATAGGTAAAATCTGACATTATTTTTGTAAAAAAATCCTACAAATATTTGCTTCCGCGCCCGAATTTTATGATATTTCATCATAATTTAGGTAAAAGAAAACAATGCAACAAGAATATTGCTATTTCAAGTGTGTTAGGGGTTCTAGAATCCAGCCCAAGTAGCTTACAATATACAAAGTAATCATCAAAAATAGGTAAAATCTGACTTAAGTTTTGAAGAAAATTATATAAATATTTCCTTCCGCGCACGAATTTTATAATTTTTCATTATATTTTATACATAGTATAGGTCCAAAAGCATGTTTATGAATGTTTTAACAAAAATATCCATATCAAAAATAGGTAAAATCTGATTTTATTTTTGTAAAAAATCATATAAATATTTGCTTCCGCGCCCGAATTTTATAATTTTTCATCATATTTTAGCTAAAAGAAAACATTGCAACAAGAAAATTGCTATTTCAAGTGTAGTGTTAATCTAGAATCCAGCCAATGAAGCTTAAAATATGCAACGTATTCATCAAAAATAGGTAAAATCTGACTTTATTTTTGTAAAAAATCATATAAATATTTGCTTCCGCGACCTAATTTTATAATTTTTCATCATATTTTAGCTATAAGAAAACATTGCAACAAGAAAATTGCTATTTCAAGTGTGGTAGGTATTCTAGAATCCAGCCGATGAAGCTTACAATATACAACGTATTCATCAAAAATAGGTAAAATCTGACTTAATTTTTGTAAAAAATAATATAAATATTTGCTTCCGCGCCCGAATTTTATAATTTTTCATTATATTTTATCCATAGTATAGGTCCAAAAGCTTGTTTATGAATGTTTTAACAAAAATATCCATTTCAAAAATAGGTAAAATCTGACTTTATTTTTGTAAAAAATCATATAAATATTTGCATCCGCGCCCGAATTTTATAATTTTTTATTAAATTTTAGCTAAAAGAAAACATTGCAACAAGAAAATTGCTATCTCAAATGTGGTGGTATTCTAAAAGCTTACAATATGCAACGTATTCATCAAAAATAGGTAAAATCTGACATTATTTTTGTAAAAAATCATATAAATATTCGCTTCCGCGACCGAATTTTATAATTTTTCATCATATTTTAGCTAAATTAAACATTGCAACAAGAAAATTGCATCTTTCAAGTGTGGTAGGTATTCTAGAATCCAGCCAATGAAGCTTACAATATGCAACGTATTCATCAAAAATAGGTAAAATCTGACTTTATTTTTGTAAAAAATCATATAAATATTTGCTTCCGCGACCGAATTTTATAATTTTTCATCATATTTTAGCTAAAAGAAAACATTGCAACAAGAAAATTGCTATTTCAAGTGTGGTAGGTATTCTAGAATCCAGCCGATGAAGCTTACAATATACAAAGTATTCATTAAAAATAGGTAAAATCTGACTTTATTTTTGTAAAAAATCATATAAATATTTGCTTCCGCGCCCGAATTTTATGATTTTTCATCATAATTTAGGTTAAAGAAAACATTGCAACAAGAAAATTGCTATTTCAACTGTGGTAGGTTTTCTAGAATCCAGCCAATGAAGCTTAAAATATACATCGTATTCATCAAAAATAGGTAAAATCTGACTTATTTTTTGTAAAAAATTATATAAATATTTGCTTCCGCGCCCGAATTTTATAATTTTTCATTATATTTTATCCATAGTATAGGTCCAAAAGCATGTTTATGAATGTTTTAACAAAACAATCCATTTCAAAAATAGGTAGAATCTGACACTATTTTTGTAAAAAATCATATAAATATTTGCTTCCGCGCCCGAATTTTATAATTTTTCATCATATTTTAGCTAAAAGAAAACATTGCAACAAGAAAATTGCTATTTCAAGTGTGGAGGTATTCTAGAATCTAGCCAATGAAGCTTAAAATATGCAACGTATTCATCAAAAATAGGTAAAATCTGACTTTATTTTTGTAAAAAATCATATAAATATTTGCTTCCGCGACCGAATTTTATAATTTTTCACTATATTTTAGCTAAAAGAAAACATTGCAACAAGAAAATTGCTATTTCGAGTGTGGTAGGTATTCTAGAATCCAGCCCATGTAGCTTACAATATACAACGTATTCATCAAAAATAGGTAAAATCTGACTTTATTTTTGTAAAAAATCATATAAATATTTGCTTCCGCGCCCGAATTTTATGATTTTTCATCATATTTTAGCTAAAAGAAAACATTGCTACAAGAGAATAGCTATTTCAATTGTGGTAGGTATCCTAGAATCCAGCCCATGTAACTAACAATATACAACGTATTCATCAAAAATAGGTAAAATCTGACTTTATTCTTGTAAAAAATCATTTAAATATTTGCTTCTGCGCCCGAATTTTATAATTTTTCATCATATTTTAGCTAACAGAAAACATTGCAACAAGAAAATTGCTATTTCAAGTGTGGTAGGTATTCTAGAATCCAGCCAATGAAGCTTACAATATACAACGTATTCATCAAAAATAGGTAAAATCTGACTTAATTTTTGTAAAAAATAATATAAATGTTTGCTTCCGCGCCCGAATATTATAATTTTTCATTATATTTTATCCCTAGTATAGGTCCAAAAGCATGTTTATGAATGTTTTAACAAAAATATCCATTTCAAAAATTGGTAAAATCTGACTTTATTTTTGTAAAAAATCATATAAATATTTGCTTCCGCGAACGAATTTTATAATATTTCATTATATTTTAGCTAAAAGAAAACATTGCAACATGAATATTGCTATTTCAAGTGTGGAGGTATTCTAGAACCCAGCCAATGAAGCTTACAATATGCAACGTATTCATCAAAAGTAGGTAAAATGTGACTTTATTTTTTGAAAAAATCATATAAATATTTGCTTCCGCTCTCGAATTTTATAATTTTTCTTCATATTCTATCCATAATATTGGTCCAAAAGCATGTTTATGAATGTTTTAACAAAAATATTCATTTTAAAAATAGGTAAAATCTGACTTTATTTTTGTAAAAAATCATATAAATATTTGCTTCCGCGCCCGAATTTTATGATTTTTTATCATATTTTAGCTAAAAGAAAACATTGCAACAAGAAAATTGCTATTTCAAGTGTGGTAGGTATTCCAGAATCCAGCCCATGTATCTTACAATATACAACGTATTCATTAAAAGTATGTAAAATCTGACTTTATTTTTGTAAAAAATCATATAAATGTTTGCTTCCGCGCCCGAATTTTATAATTTTTCATTATATTTTATCCATAGTATAGGTCCAAAAGCATGTTTATGAATGTTTTAACAAAAATATCCATTTCAAAAATAGGTAATATCTAACTTTATTTTTGTAAAAAATCATTTAAATATTTGCTTCCGCGCCCGAATTTTATGATTTTTCATCATATTTTAGCTAAAAGAAAACATCGCTACAAGAAAATAGCTATTTCAATTGTGGTAGGTATTCTAGAATCCAGCCCATGTAGCTTACAATATACAACGTATTCATCAAAAATAGGTAAAATCTGACTTTATTTTTGTAAAAAATCATATAAATATTTGCTTCCGCGCCCGAATTTTATAATTTTTCATCATATTTCATCCATAGTATAGGTCCAAAAGCATGTTTATGAATGTTTTAACAAAAATATCCATAGGTAAAATCTGACTTTATTTTTGTAAAAAATCATATAAATATTTGCTTCCGCGCCCGAATTTTATAATTTTTTATCATATTTTAGCTAAAAGAAAACATTGCAATAAGAAAATTGCTATTTTAAGTGTGGTGGTATTCTAGAATCCAGCCAATGAAGCTTACAATATGCAACGTATTCATCGAAAATAGGTAAAATCTGACTTTATTTAAAAAAATAATAATATAAATATTTGCTTCCGCTCCCGAATTTTATAATTTTTCTTCATATTCTACCCATAGAATTGGTCCAAAAGCATGTTTATGAATGTTTTAACAAAAATATTCATTTCAAAAATAGGTAAAATCTGACTTTATTTTTGTAAAAAATCATATAAATATTTGCTTCCGCGCCCGAATTTTATGATTTTTTATCATATTTCAGCTAAAAGAAAACATTGCAACAAGATAATTGCTAATTCAATTGTGGTAGGTATTCTAGAATCCAGCCCATGTAGCTTACAATATACAATGTATTCATCAAAATTAGGTAAAATCTGACTTTATTTTTGTAAAAAATCATATAAATATTTGCTTCCGCGCCCGAATTTTATAATTTTTCATCATATTTTATCCATAGTATAGGTCCAAAAGCATGTTTATGAATGTTTTAACAAAAATATCCAATTCAAGAATAGGTAAAATCTGACTTTATTATTGTAAAAAATGATATAAATATTTGCTTCCGTGCCCGAATTTTATGATTTTTCATCATAATTTAGGTAAAAGAAAACATTGCAACAAGAAAATTGCTATTTCAAATGTGGTAGGTATTCTAGAATCCAGCCAATGAATCTTACAATATACAACGTATTCATCAAAAATAGGTAAAATCTGACTTAATTTTTGTAAAAAATAATATAAATGTTTGCTTCCGCGCCCGAATTTTATAATTTTTCATTATATTTTATCCATAGTATAGGTCCAAATGCATGTTTATGAATGTTTTAACAAAAATATCTATTTCAAAAATAGATAAAATCTGACTTTATTTTTATAAAAAATCATATAAATATTTGCTTCCGCGACCGAATTTTATAATTTTTTATCATATTTTAGCTAAAAGAAAACATTGCAACAAGAAAATTGCTATTTCAATTGTTGTAGGTATTCCAGAATCCAGCCCATGTAGCTTACAATATACAACGTAATTATCAAAAATAGGTAAAATCTGACTTTATTTTTGTAAAAAATCATATAAATATTTGCTTCCGCGCCCGAATTTTATGATTTTTCATCTTAATTTAGGTAAAAGAAAACATTGCAACAAGAAAATTGCTATTTCAAGTGTGGTAGGTATTCTAGAATCCAGCCAATGAAGCTTACAATATGCAACGTATTCATCAAAAATAGGTAAAATCTGACTTTATTTTTGTAAAAAATCCTATAAATATTTGCTTTCGCGCCCGAATTTTATAATTTTTCATCATATTTTATCCATAGTATAGGTCCGAAAGCATGTTTATGAATGTTTTAACAAAAATATTCATTTCAAAAATAGGTAAAATCTGACTTTATTTTTGTAAAAAATCATATAAATATATGCTTTCGCGCCCGAATTTTATGATTTTTCATCATATTTTAGCTAAAAGAAAACATTGCTACAAGAAAATTGCTATTTCAATTGTGGTAGGTATTCTAGAATCCAGCCCATGTAGCTTACAATATACAACTTATTCATGAAAAATAGGTAAAATCTGACTTTATTTTTGTAAAAAATCATATAAATATTTGCTTCCGCGCCCGAATTTTATAATTTTTTATCATATTTTATCCATAGTATAGGTCCAAATGAATGTTTATGAATGTTTTAACAAACATAACCATTTCAAAAATAGGTAAAATCTGCCTTTATTTTTGTAAAACATCATATAAATATTTGCTTCCGTGACCGAATTTTATAATTTTTCATCATATTTTAGCTAAAAGAAAACATTGCAACAAGAAAATTGCTATTTCAAGTGTAGTAGAATTCTAGAATCCAGCCCATGTGGCTTACAATATACAACGTATTCATCAAAAATAGGTAAAATCTGACTTAATTTTTGTAAAAAATTATATAAATATTTGCTTTCGCGGCCGAATTTTATAATTTTTCATTATATTTTATCCATAGTATAGGTCCAAAAGCATGTTTATGAATGTTTTAACAAAAATATCCATTTCAAAAATAGGTAATATTTGACTTTATTTTTGTACAAAATCATATAAATATTTGCTTCCGCGCCCGAATTTTATAATTTTTTATCATATTTTAGCTAAAAGAAAACATTGCAACAAGAAAATTGCTATTTCAAGTGTGGTAGAATTCTAGAATCCAGCCCATGTAGCTTACAATATACAACGTATTCATCAAAAATAGGTAAAATCTGACTTAATTTTTGTAAAAAATTATATAAATATTTGCTTTCGCGCCCGAATTTTATAATTTTTCATTATATTTTATCCATAGTATAGGTCCAAAAGCATGTTTATGAATGTTTTAACAAAAATATCCATTTCAAAAATAGGTAAAATCTGACTTTATTTTTGTATAAAATTATATAAATATTTGCTTCCTCGCCCGAATTTTATAATTTTTCATCATATTTTAGCTAAAAGAAAACATTGTAACAAGAAAATTGCTATTTCAAGTGCGGTGGTATTCTCAAATCCAGCCAATGAAGCTTACAATATGCAACGTATTCATCAAAAATAGGTAAAATCTGACTTAATTTTTGTAAAAAATCATATAAATATTTGCTTCCGCGACTGAATTTTATAATTTTGAACATATTTTAGCTAAAAGAAAAAAATGCAACAAGAAAATTGCTATTTCAAGTGTGGTAGGTATTCTAGAATCCAGCCCATGTAGCTTACAATATACAACGTATTCATTAAAAGTAGGTAAAATCTGACTTTATTTTTTAAAAAATCATATAAATGTTTGCTTCCGCGCCCGAATTTTATAATTTTTCATTATATTTTATCCATAGTATAGGCCAAAAAGCATGTTTATGAATGTTTTAACAAAAATATCTATTTCAAAAATAGGTAATATCTGACTTTATTTTTGTCAAAAATCATTTAAATATTTGCTTCCGCGCCCGAATTTTATGATTTTTCATTATATTTTAGCTAAAAGAAAACATTGCAACAAGAAAATTGCTATTTCAAGTGTGGTAGAATTCTAGAATCCAGCCCATGTAGCTTACAATATACAACGTATTCATCAAAAATAGGTAAAATCTGACTTAATTTTGTAAATAATTATATAAATATTTGCTTTCGCGCCCGAATTTTATAATTTTTCATTATATTTTATCCCATAGTATAGGTCCAAAAGCATGTTTATGAATGTTTTAACAAAATATCCATTTCAAAATAGGTAAAATCTGACTTTATTTTTGTATAAAATTATATAAATATTTGCTTCCTCGCCCGAATTTTATAATTTGTCATCATATCTTAGCTAAAGAAAACATTGCAACAAGAAAATTGCTATTTCAAGTGCGGTGGTATTCTCAAATCCAGCCAATGAAGCTTACAATATGCAACGTATTCATCAAAAATAGGTAAAATCTGACTTATTTTTTGTAAAAAAATCATATAAATATTTGCTTGCGCGACTGAATTTTATAATTTGAACATATTTTAGCTAAAAGAAAAAAATGCAACAAAGAAATTGCTATTTCAAGTGTGGTAGGTATTCTAGAATCCAGCCCATGTAGCTTACAATATACAACGTATTAATTAAAAATAGGAAAAATCTGACTTAATTTTTGTAAACAATCATATAAATTTTTGCTTCCGCGCCCGAATTTTATAATTTTTCATCATATTTAATCCACAGTATAGGTCCAAAAGCATGTTTATGAATGTTTTAACAAAAATATTCATTTCAAAAATAGATAAAATCTGACTTTATTTTTGTAAAAAATCATATAAATATTTGCTTCCGCGCCCGAATTTTATGATTTTTTATTATATTTTAGCTAAAAGAAAACATTGCTACAAGAAAATTGCTATTTCAATTGTGGTAGGTATTCTAGAATCCAGCCCATGTCGCTTACAATATACAACGTAATCATCAAAAATAGGTAAAATCTGACTTTATTTTTGTAAAAAATCATATAAATATTTGCTTCCGCGCCCGAATTTTATAATTTTTTATTATATTTTATCCATAGTATAAGTCCAAAAGCATGTTTATGAATGTTTTAACAAAAATATCCATTTCAAAAATAGGTAAAACCTGACTTTATTTTTGTAAAAAATCATATAAATATATGCTTTCGCGCCCGAATTTTATGATTTTTCATCATATTTTAGCTAAAAGAAAACATTGCTACAAGAAAATTGCTATTTCAAGTGTAGTAGAATTCTAGAATCCAGCCCATGTAGCTTACAATATACAACGTATTCATTAAAAATAGGAAAAATCTGACTTTATTTTTGTAAACAATCATATAAATTTTTGCTTCCGCGCCCGAATTTTATAATTTTTCATCATATTTTATCCATAGTATAGGTCCAAAAGCATGTTTATGAACGTTTCAACAAAAATATCCATTTCAAGAATAGGTAAAATCTGATTTAATTTTTGTAGAAAACTATATAAATATTTGCTTTCGCGCCTGAACTTTATAATTTTTTATTATATTTTATCCATAGTATAGGTCCAAATGCATGTTTATGAATGTTTTAACAAACATATCCATTTTAAAAATAGGTAAAATCTGACTTTATTTTTGTAAAACATCATATCAATATTTGCTTCCGCGACCGAATTTTATAATTTTTCATCATATTTTAGCTAAAAGAAAACATTGCAACAAGAAAATTGCTATTTCAAGTGTGGTAGAATTCTAGAATCCAGCCCATGTGGCTTACAATATACAACGTATTCATCAAAAATAGGTAAAATCTGACTTAATTTTTGTAAAAAAATATATAAATATTTGCTTTCGCGCCCGAATTTTATAATTTTTCATTATATTTTATCCATAGTATAGGTCCAAAAGCATGTTTATGAATGTTTTAACAAAAATATCCATTTCAAAAATAGGTAATATCTGACTTTATTTTTGTACAAAATCATATAAATATTTGCTTCCGCGCCCGAATTTTATAATTTTTCATCATATTTTAGCTAAAAGAAAACATTGCAACAAGAAAATTGCTATTTCAAGTGCGGTGGTATTCTAGAATCCAGCCAATAAAGCTTACAATATGCAATGTATTCATCAAAAATAGGTAAAATCTGACTTTATTTTTGTAAAAAATCATATAAATATTTGATTCCTCGACCGAATTTTATAATTTTTATTATATTTTATCCATAGTATAGGTTCAAAAGCACGTTTATGAATGTTTCAACAAAAATATACATTTCAAGAATAGGTAAAATCTGATTTAATTTTTGTAAAAAATTATATAAATATTTGCTTTCGCGCCTGAATTTTATAATTTTTTATTATATTTTATCCATAGTATAGGTCTAAATGCATGTTTATGTATGTTTTTACAAACATATCCATTTCAAAAATAGGTAAAATCTGACTTTATTTTTGTAAAACATCATATCAATATTTGCTTTCACGACCGAATTTTATAATTTTTCATCATATTTTAGCTAAAAGAAAACATTGCAACAAGAAAATTGCTATTTCAAGTGTGGTAGAATTCTAGAATCCAGCCCATGTAGCTTACAATATACAACGTATTCATCAAAAATAGGTAAAATCTGACTTAATTTTTGTAAAAATTATATAAATATTTGCTTTCGCGCCCGAATTTTAGAATTTTTCATTATATTTTATCCATAGTATAGGTCCAAAAGCATGTTTATGAATGTTTTAACAAAAATATCCATTTCAAAAATAGGTAAAATCTGACTTTATTTTTGTATAAAATCATATAAATATTTGCTTCCGCGCCCGAATTTTATAATTTTTCATCATATTTTTGCTAAAAGAAAACATTGCAACAAGAAATTTGCTATTTCAAGTGCGGTGGTATTCTCGAATCCAGCCAATGAAGCTTACAATATGCAACGTATTCATCAAAAATAGATAAAATCTGACTTAATTTTTGTAAAAAATTATATAAATATTTGCTTTCGCGCCCGAATTTTATAATTTTTCATTATATTTTATCCATAGTATAGGTCCAAAAGCATGTTTATGAATGTTTTAACAAAAATATCCATTTCAAAAATAGGTAAAATCTGACTTTATTTTTGTATAAGATCATATAAATATTTGCTTCCTCGCCCGAATTTTATAATTTTTCATCATATTTTAGCTAAAAGAAAACATTGCAACAAGAAAATTGCTATTTCAAGTGCGGTGGTATTCTCGAATCCAGCCAATGAAGCTTACAATATGCAACGTATTCATCAAAAATAGGTAAAATCTGACTTAATTTTTGTAAAAAATCATATAAATATTTGCTTCCGCGACCGAATTTTATAATTTTGAACATATTTTAGCTAAAAGAAAAAAATGCAACAAGAAAATTGCTATTTCAAGTGTGGTAGGTATTCTAGAATCCAGCCCATGTAGCTTACAATATACAACGTATTCATTAAAAATAGGAAAAATCTGACTTTATTTTTGTAAACAATCATATAAATTTTTGCTTCCGCGCCCGAATTTTATAATTTTTCATCATATTTAATCCATAGTATAGGTCCAAAAGCATGTTTATGAATGTTTTAACAAAAATATTCATTTCAAAAATAGGTAAAATCTGACTTTATTTTTGTAGAAAATCATATAAATATTTGCTTCCGCGCCCGAATTTTATGATTTTTCATTATATTTTAGCTAAAAGAAAACATTGCTACAAGAAAATTGCTATTTCAATTGTGGTAGATATTCTAGAATCCAGCCCATGTCGCTTACAATATACAACGTAATCATCAAAAATAGGTAAAATCTGACTTTATTTTTGTAAAAAATCATATAAATATTTGCTTCCGCGCCCGAATTTTATAAATTTTTATTATATTTTATCCATAGTATAAGTCCAAAAGCATGTTTATGAATGTTTTAACAAAAATATCTATTTCAAAAATAGGTAAAATCTGACTTTATTTTTGTAAAAAATCATATAAATATATGCTTTCGCGCCCGAATTTTATGATTTTTCATCATATTTTAGCTAAAAGAAAACATTGCTACAAGAAAATTGCTATTTCAATTGTGGTAGGTATTCTAGAATCCAGCCCATGTAGCTTACAATATACAACGTATTCATCAAAAATAGGTAAAATCTGACTTTATTTTTGTAGAAAATCATATAAATATTTGCTTCCGCGCCCGAATTTTATAATTTTTTATTATATTTTATCCATAGTGTAGGTCCAAATGCATGTTTATGAATGTTTTAACAAACATATCCATTTCAAAAATAGGTAAAATCTGCCATAATTTTTGTAAAACATCATATAAATATTTGCTTCCGCGACCGAATTTTATAATTTTTCGTCATATTTTAGCTAAAAGAAAACATTGCAACAAGAAAATTGCTATTTCAAGTGTAGTAGAATTCTAGAATCCAGCTTATGTGGCTTACAATATACAACGTATTCATCAAAAATAGGTAAAATCTGACTTAATTTTTGTAAAAAATTATATAAATATTTGCTTTCGCGCCCGAATTTTGTAATTTTTCATTATATTTTATCCATAGTATAGGTCCAAAAGCATGTTTATGAATGTTTTAACAAAAATATCCATTTCAAAAATAGGTAATATCTGACATTATTTTTGTAGAAAATCATATAAATATTTGTTTCCGCGCCCGAATTTTATAATTTTTCATCATATTTTAGCTAAAAGAAAACATTGCAACAAGAAAATTGCTATTTCAAGTGTAGTAGAATTCTAGAATCCAGCCCATGTAGCTTACAATATACAACGTATTCATTAAAAATAGGAAAAATCTGACTTTATTTTTGTAAACAATCATATAAATTTTTGCTTCCGCGCCCGAATTTTATAATTTTTCATCATATTTTATCCATAGTATAGGTCCAAAAGCATGTTTAAGAACGTTTCAACAAAAATATCCATTTAAAGAATAGGTAAAATCTGATTTAATTTTTGTAGAAAATTATATAAATATTTGCTTTCGCGCCTGAACTTTATAATTTTTTATTATATTTTATCCATAGTATAGGTCCAAATGCATGTTTATGAATGTTTTAACAAACATATCCATTTTAAAAATAGGTAAAATCTGATTTTATTTTTGTAAACAATCATATAAATTTTTGCTTCCGCGCCCGAATTTTATAATTTTTCATCATATTTTATCCATAGTATAGGTCCAAAAGCATGTTTATGAACGTTTCAACAAAAATATCCATTTCAAGAATAGGTAAAATCTGATTTAATTTTTGTAGAAAATTATATAAATATTTGCTTTCGCGCCTGAACTTTATAATTTTTTATTATATTTTATCCATAGTGTAGGTCCAAATGCATGTTTATGAATGTTTTAACAAACATATCCATTTCAAAAATAAATAAAATCTGCCATAATTTTTGTAAAACATCATATAAATATTTGCTTCCGCGACCGAATTTTATAATTTTTCATCATATTTTAGCTAAAAGAAAACATTGCAACAAGAAAATTGCTATTTCAAGTGTGGTAGAATTCTAGAATCCAGCCCATGTGGCTTACAATATACAACGTATTCATCAAAAATAGGTAAAATCTGACTTAATTTTTGTAAAAAAATATATAAATATTTGCTTTCGCGCCCGAATTTTATATCTTTCATCATATTTTAGCTAAAAGAAAACATTGCAACAAGAAAATTGCTATTTCAAGTGTGGTAGAATTCTAGAATCCAGCCCATGTAGCTTACAATATACAACGTATTCATCAAAAATAGGTAAAATCTGACTTAATTTTTGTAAAAATTATATAAATATTTGCTTTCGCGCCCGAATTTTATAATTTTTTATTATATTTTATCCATAGTATAGGTCCAAAAGCATGTTTATGAATGTTTTAACAAAAATATCCATTTCAAAAATAGGTAAAATCTGACTTTATTTTTGTATAAAATCATATAAATATTTGCTTCCGCGCCCGAATTTTATAATTTTTCATCATATTTTTGCTAAAAGAAAACATTGCAACAAGAAAATTGCTATTTCAAGTGCGGTGGTATTCTCGAATCCAGCCAATGAAGCTTACAATATGCAACGTATTCATCAAAAATAGGTAAAATCTGACTTAATTTTTGTAAAAAATCATATAAATATTTGCTTCCGCGACCGAATTTTATAATTTTTCAACATATTTTAGCTAAAAGAAAAAAATGCAACAAGAAAATTGCTATTTCAAATGTGGTAGGTATTCTAGAATCCAGCCCATGTAGCTTACAATATACAACGTATTCATTAAAAATAGGAAAAATCTGACTTAAATTTGTAAACAATCATATAAATTTTTGCTTCCGCGCCCGAATTTTATAATTTTTCATCATATTTAATCCATAGTATAGGTCCAAAAGCATGTTTATGAATGATTTAACAAAAATATTCATTTCAAAAATAGGTAAAATCTGACTTTATTTTTGTAAAAAATCATATAAATATTTGCTTCCGCTCCCGAATTTTATGATTTTTCATTATATTTTAGCTAAAAGAAAACATTGCTACAAGAAAATTGCTATTTCAATTGTGGTAGGTATTCTAGAATCCAGCCCATGTAGCTTACAATATACAACGTAATCATCAAAAATAGGTAAAATCTGACTTTATTTTTGTAAAAAATCATATAAATATTTGCTTCCGCGCCCGAATTTTATAATTTTTTATTATATTTTATCCATAGTATAAGTCCAAAAGCAAGTTTATGAATGTTTTAACAAAAATATCCATTTCAAAAATAGGTAAAATCTGACTTTATTTTTGTAAAACATCATATCAATATTTGCTTCCGCGACCGAATTTTATAATTTTTCATCATATTTTAGCTAAAAGAAAACATTGCAACAAGAAAATTGCTATTTCAAGTGTGGTACAATTCTAGAATCCAGCCCATGTAGCTTACAATATACAACGTATTCATCAAAAATAGATAAAATCTGACTTAATTTTTGTAAAAAATTATATAAATATTTGCTTTCGCGCCCGAATTTTATAATTTTTCATTATATTTTATCCATAGTATAGGTCCAAAAGCATGTTTATGAATATTTTAACAAAAATGTCCATTTCAAAAATAGGTAAAATCTGACTTTATTTTTGTATAAAATCATATAAATATTTGCTTCCGCTCCCGAATTTTATAATTTTTCATTATATTTTAGCTAAAAGAAAACATTGCAACAAGAAAATTGCTATTTCAAGTGCGGTGGTATTCTCGAATCCAGCCAATGAAGCTTACAATATGCAACGTATTCATCAAAAATAGGTAAAATCTGACTTAATTTTTGTAAAAAATCATATAAATATTTGCTTCCTCGACCGAATTTTATAATTTTTATCATATTTTATCCATAGTATAGGTCCAAAAGCATGTTTATGAATGTTTCAACAAAAATATCCATTTCAAGAATAGGTAAAATCTGATTTAATTTTTGTAAAAAATTATATAAATATTTGCTTTCGCGCCTGAATTTTATAATTTTTTATTATATTTTATCCATAGTATAGGTCCAAATGCATGTTTATGAATGTTTTAACAAACATATCCATTTCAAAAATAGGTAAAATCTGACTTTATTTTTGTAAAACATCATATCAATATTTGCTTCCGCGACCGAATTTTATAATTTTTCATCATATTTTAGCTAAAAGAAAACATTGCAACAAGAAAATTGCTATTTCAAGTGTGGTAGAATTCTAGAATCCAGCCCATGTAGCTTACAATATACAACGTATTCATCAAAAATAGATAAAATCTGACTTAATTTTTGTAAAAAATTATATAAATATTTGCTTTCACGCCCGAATTTTAAAATTTTTCATTATATTTTATCCATAGTATAGGTCCAAAAGCATGTTTATGAATGTTTTAACAAAAATATCCATTTCAAAAATAGGTAAAATCTGACTTTATTTATGTATAAAATCATATAAATATTTGCTTCCGCGCCCGAATTTTATAATTTTTCATCATATTTTAGCTAAAAGAAAACATTGCAACAAGAAAATTGCTATTTCAAGTGTGGTAGGTATTCTAGAATCCAGCCTATGTAGCTTACAATATACAACGTATTCATTAAAAATAGGAAAAATCTGACTTTATTTTTGTAAACAATCATATAAATTTTTGCTTCCGCGCCCGAATTTCATAATTTTTCATCATATTTAATCCATAGTTGTGCGGAATAACAGGAATGGATACCCAGGATATCGAGTATGGATGATGGTAACAATGGTGAGGTCGTAAATCTCACTTTCACACAACCACGCGAAAAACACTTATTTATTTACACACAGCACAACCAAAACCTATACAAAATAACAGATATAACAAATGTAAATACTTTACGGATCAAAACGGAGCAGTACAACAATGGATTGTTGCGGACCGATACAAAACAACTTTGGCGCAACAAAGCAGGAACCGAACAGAACTTGTCCTTGTACGAATTTAAAACCAACCAAATTCGCTAGCGACAGCGACACTAACAACAAACTACAAAAAAATACAGAGAAGCGTACATGGCGTTGACATTGGCAAATATGCGGTGTATCTTTCACAATATACGGAGCTGACAACATTAAAATCTCAAACATACTGCCCACCTAGTCGAGAAGCGACTAAACTAAACAATTAACATGGAATAACAATAAAACTTAAGTAAGCAAGATCGTGTGGACATCAGGCCAACTGGGAATGACCTGGACTGCCCACCGTAGAACGACGCAGCGGTGGCGACGGCGGCGCGGCGAGTCTCTGCTTGGCTGAAGGGATGACGTCCGTCTCGATCGGCAGAGGGCTTAGCCGGGAGATAGGTCGGCGAAGCTCTGAAGTGGCAGTCTTGACGGTGACTACCCTGACGAGGCCGTCTGCTCCTGGATGCAGCTCAGTCACTCGGCCCAGTGCCCATCTACCTGGAGGCAGCTGCGGGTGGTGAACCAGCACTAACTGGCCCACACTGAAGTTGGATCTTTCCCCGCGCCAGCGGGATCGTTGTTGCAGCTGGTGCAGGTACTGCGTTGACCACTTCTTCCAGAAGTGCTGTGTGAGTCGTTGAACGAGCCGCCAGCGGGTCACCAGGTCGCTGAGCTCGTCATGGGAACCTGGTTCTGGAACGGTCAGCAATGATGAATCAACCAGGAAGTGCGCTGGGGTCAGCGCGGACAGGTCCGCAGGGTCCGACGAGGACGGCGTCAGCGGACGGGAATTCAGGCAGGCCTCTACCTGAGCCAGTACTGAAGATAGCTCCTCGTACGTGAGGGTCGTCTCACCAATGGTTTTGCGGAGGAGACTCTTTACTGATTTGACTCCGGCCTCCCACAGGCCGCCGAAGTGCGGTGCAGACGGTGGAATAAAGCTCCAACGTGTGCCGGAATCGGACAGGGTAGAAGCTACTTCGTGGTAGAACAGCGACGCCTGATGGAACATGGAGCGCAGCTCTGCGCTGGCACCGACGAACGTCGTGCCGTTGTCGGAAAGCAGCTCGCTGCACACTCCTCGGCGTGCAACGAACCGACGGAAGGCCGCCAGGAAGGCCTTGGTCGTCAAGTCGCTCACGACCTCCAGGTGAAGCGCCTTGGTGGAAAGACAGACGAAGAGGGCGATGTAGGCCTTGGTGGCGTGTCGCCCACGACCTGGAGACGGGCGGCACTGGATGGGTCCTGCGTAATCTACTCCTGAACGCAGGAAAGGGCGGCTGGGAGTCACTCTGGCAGCTGGCAGGTTTCCCATGAGTTGTTTGCCCATCAGCGGACGACGGCGCCTGCAAGGGATGCAAGTTCGGAGCAGCTTCTTTGTTAGGGCTCGCCCTTGGAGGATCCAGACGTGCTTCTGGAGGAGTGAGTGAGTTAATGCTAAGCCAGCGTGGAGGGCTAAAGCGTGCCAATGTAGGACATGTAGCTGGCTTAGCGGAGATGACTTTGGAAGGATAGGCGGGTGTCTTTCGGAATCGGGAAGTCCGGAATTCTCGAGTCTACCGCCCACGCATAGCATGCCGTGAGCGTTGAGAAATGGATTTAGACTCACGAGAGGCGAAGTCCTTGGAATGGGTCTAGCGCTTTTCAGTTGCGCTATTTCAGTGGCAAACTTCTCTCTCTGGACATTGCGGATCAGACGGACTCTCGCAGCAGTTAGTTCGAATGTGGTTAGGAAGCCGGTGCATGTCTCTTGCTCTCGATCTTCCAGACCTGCAAGTCTGGAAATTCTTCCTCTCTTGTCGCAGCGGCGGGCGAATCGCATGCACTGGGCTGTTACACGGAGCGTGCGTGACAGGGAAGAATACCGCGATAACAGAGCGAACTGGTCTTCGACTTGGACCGGCATGGAGCGGGTTTTCTGGACAGCTTCTTCACCTGGTGAATCGGGTAGCTCTTGTGTTGCGGTCGGCCAATTCTGAGTCGCGTCAGAAAGCCATGGAGGACCGTTCCACCATAGGCTCGAGGTGGAGAGTATTTGCGGAGTAGCACCGCGGGAGGCGACGTCGCCAGGATTGTGATCCAGGTCCTCCTCTACATGGCAATGTAGAGAGGACACGGGAGATGTACCGTCCTCGTCGACGGCTCCGGACAGGACCCAACCTAGAGCTGTGTTGATGGCTACCACCTTGGAGCCTGGGACTGGATACACTCCTGGACGGAGTAGAGGGCCGAAAACGTCGGCTCCAAGCAGTAGGCCAACCTTCTGGTCTCGGTGATAGCATGGATCGGCCAGCTCGAGGTGCAGCAGCAGCTGCGGATGTAAGGGACGGACTCTCCGTTGTGGAACGTGAGCCGTCAGACGTGGAAGCACGTAGGCGGATACCTGGTGCTCGGCACCAGGTGCTGCTCTGGATCGGAAGACGACTTCCACTTGTGAGGAGGCCGTGGCAGAGTGCGAGGCCCCGACGCCGACGACCTTGACGTGGGAGCGCCGCCTGGCTAGACCAAGACATTGCACAATGTCTTCAGAGATGAAAGACACCTCGGACCCGGTGTCGAGGAGCGCGCGTGTCTGTACGCGCTGTCCGCTGGGCGAACAGATGGTGACCAGCGCTGTGGTCAGGAGAACCATGACACGGGATGTGCCCTGGTGCGTGGAGTGACTAGAGACCGTGGAGGTATGGAGAGCAGCAGCTCTTTCTGGAGGACTGGCCGAACCTGTAACAGAACTGGATGGGAAAGCGTCGTGCAGCAGCGTGTTGTGCGTCTGGCTGCACTTGGAGCACGTCTTCGTGGATCTGCATGCGTTACGCTGGTGGGAACCCAGGCAGTTGAAGCAGAGCCGAAGTCGCTTGACCTCGGACAGGCGCTCTTGTGGAGACTTCCCCCGGAACGATGAGCAGGAGAAGTTGGAGTGCGAGTCTCCGCAGAACACGCAGTTCGTGTTCTTGACGCTTGCAGAGACCTGGTGTAAGCGAAGTGGCGCAGCCTTCGCGTTGGAGGCCGTTATGGAGCGGGCAGGTGGGCTCAGCGGGGCCGACATCTCTAATGCGCGGATACGCATCTCGAATAAGGCCTCGAGCTGCTTGAGTGTCGGCTGTTCCAACTTGTAGTCGGGGTTCACCAACGTTTGAGTCGCATCTATGGAAGCGAGATGCAACTCCCATGCTCGGCGGGATGCGGAGTCCAGGCGACGGAGGAGTAAGAACACGATGACGTCGTCCCACTTGTCTACAGGTCGCCCTAGCTGCTCGAGTGATCTTATCTCTTCCCGTGCTCGGTCGATCAGGGCCCGCAGGTCGCGTGCGGACTCTTTCGATACCTGGGGCAGGTCGAACAGTGCCGACAGGTGAGCACTTACCAGAAGCCGACTGTTCCGGTACCTGGCGCAGACGGCGTCCCAGGCTCCCTGGAAGTTCGCTGCCGTGGTGGCCATGGTACGCACTAGGAGTGCGGCTTCACCTTTCAGTGCTGCCTTGAGGAGGAGCAGCTTCTGGACGTCGGGAACATCGTCACGGTCTATCACGAGACCCTGAAAGGCGTCGTGGAATGCCTCCCATTCCAAGTATGACCCGGAGAACTCCGGCAGGTTTACCTTAGGTAGAGGCGGAAGGGAAGCCTTTGGCGGTTGAACTGGAGCGACAACTGGAGCTGGCGGTGGTGGCGAAGGACGGAGGGCCTCCAGGATAGCGACACCCGTCAAGTACAAGAGCTCTGTGGCGGAGAAGTGATCTTCAACGAAGTACACCGTCGCTTCTGAGCTCTTTTCTGCTCTAAAAGAGTGGTGGTTGGTCAGGAAGTCATCCCAATGTCTCTGTAGGTTGGCGAGCGCGCTGTCGATCAGCTTGCTTGTCGGAGTTATTTCTTCTTTCGATAGCTGCGTACGGAGTGCCAGCGGTAACTTCCGGATCTGTTCCGTCAACTCTTGCTGGTGACGCAAGACTTCAGCCATTGTTGAACCTGGTGAAGGTTACGGACGCGAAAACGGAACTGTTTGGCGATGACTTCGAAGTTATTGTGACTCTACACGCAGGTTTGCGGGGTTGGAATTAACAAAGGATGGGTGGATGACACTGGATTAGGATTTGACAGGCTATGCGCATGGACAAGGATTTGACAGGTTTTGCACGTGGTTTTAAGGGTGGAAAAAACTCGGATAATCCGGATAGAATCCGGCTCGAAGGACCAAAAAATGTGCGGGATAACAGGAATGGGTACCCAGGATATCGAGTATGGATGATGGTAACAATGGTGAGGTCGTAAATCTCACTTTCACACAACCACGCGAAAAACACTTATTTATTTACACACAGCACAACCAAAACCTATACAAAATAACAGATATAACAAATGTAAATACTTTACGGATCAAAACGGAGCAGTACAACAATGGATTGTTGCGGACCGATACAAAACAACTTTGGCGCAACAAAGCAGGAACCGAACAGAACTTGTCCTTGTACGAATTTAAAACCAACCAAATTCGCTAGCGACAGCGACACTAACAACAAACTACAAAAAAATACAGAGAAGCGTACATGGCGTTGACATTGGCAAATATGCGGTGTATCTTTCACAATATACGGAGCTGACAACATTAAAATCTCAAACATACTGCCCACCTAGTCGAGAAGCGACTAAACTAAACAATTAACATGGAATAACAATAAAACTTAAGTAAGCAAGATCGTGTGGACATCAGGCCAACTGGGAATGACCTGGACTGCCCACCGTAGAACGACGCAGCGGTGGCGACGGCGGCGCGGCGAGTCTCTGCTTGGCTGAAGGGATGACGTCCGTCTCGATCGGCAGAGGGCTTAGCCGGGAGATAGGTCGGCGAAGCTCTGAAGTGGCAGTCTTGACGGTGACTACCCTGACGAGGCCGTCTGCTCCTGGATGCAGCTCAGTCACTCGGCCCAGTGCCCATCTACCTGGAGGCAGCTGCGGGTGGTGAACCAGCACTAACTGGCCCACACTGAAGTTGGATCTTTCCCCGCGCCAGCGGGATCGTTGTTGCAGCTGGTGCAGGTACTGCGTTGACCACTTCTTCCAGAAGTGCTGTGTGAGTCGTTGAACGAGCCGCCAGCGGGTCACCAGGTCGCTGAGCTCGTCATGGGAACCTGGTTCTGGAACGGTCAGCAATGATGAATCAACCAGGAAGTGCGCTGGGGTCAGCGCGGACAGGTCCGCAGGGTCCGACGAGGACGGCGTCAGCGGACGGGAATTCAGGCAGGCCTCTACCTGAGCCAGTACTGAAGATAGCTCCTCGTACGTGAGGGTCGTCTCACCAATGGTTTTGCGGAGGAGACTCTTTACTGATTTGACTCCGGCCTCCCACAGGCCGCCGAAGTGCGGTGCAGACGGTGGAATAAAGCTCCAACGTGTGCCGGAATCGGACAGGGTAGAAGCTACTTCGTGGTAGAACAGCGACGCCTGATGGAACATGGAGCGCAGCTCTGCGCTGGCACCGACGAACGTCGTGCCGTTGTCGGAAAGCAGCTCGCTGCACACTCCTCGGCGTGCAACGAACCGACGGAAGGCCGCCAGGAAGGCCTTGGTCGTCAAGTCGCTCACGACCTCCAGGTGAAGCGCCTTGGTGGAAAGACAGACGAAGAGGGCGATGTAGGCCTTGGTGGCGTGTCGCCCACGACCTGGAGACGGGCGGCACTGGATGGGTCCTGCGTAATCTACTCCTGAACGCAGGAAAGGGCGGCTGGGAGTCACTCTGGCAGCTGGCAGGTTTCCCATGAGTTGTTTGCCCATCAGCGGACGACGGCGCCTGCAAGGGATGCAAGTTCGGAGCAGCTTCTTTGTTAGGGCTCGCCCTTGGAGGATCCAGACGTGCTTCTGGAGGAGTGAGTGAGTTAATGCTAAGCCAGCGTGGAGGGCTAAAGCGTGCCAATGTAGGACATGTAGCTGGCTTAGCGGAGATGACTTTGGAAGGATAGGCGGGTGTCTTTCGGAATCGGGAAGTCCGGAATTCTCGAGTCTACCGCCCACGCATAGCATGCCGTGAGCGTTGAGAAATGGATTTAGACTCACGAGAGGCGAAGTCCTTGGAATGGGTCTAGCGCTTTTCAGTTGCGCTATTTCAGTGGCAAACTTCTCTCTCTGGACATTGCGGATCAGACGGACTCTCGCAGCAGTTAGTTCGAATGTGGTTAGGAAGCCGGTGCATGTCTCTTGCTCTCGATCTTCCAGACCTGCAAGTCTGGAAATTCTTCCTCTCTTGTCGCAGCGGCGGGCGAATCGCATGCACTGGGCTGTTACACGGAGCGTGCGTGACAGGGAAGAATACCGCGATAACAGAGCGAACTGGTCTTCGACTTGGACCGGCATGGAGCGGGTTTTCTGGACAGCTTCTTCACCTGGTGAATCGGGTAGCTCTTGTGTTGCGGTCGGCCAATTCTGAGTCGCGTCAGAAAGCCATGGAGGACCGTTCCACCATAGGCTCGAGGTGGAGAGTATTTGCGGAGTAGCACCGCGGGAGGCGACGTCGCCAGGATTGTGATCCAGGTCCTCCTCTACATGGCAATGTAGAGAGGACACGGGAGATGTACCGTCCTCGTCGACGGCTCCGGACAGGACCCAACCTAGAGCTGTGTTGATGGCTACCACCTTGGAGCCTGGGACTGGATACACTCCTGGACGGAGTAGAGGGCCGAAAACGTCGGCTCCAAGCAGTAGGCCAACCTTCTGGTCTCGGTGATAGCATGGATCGGCCAGCTCGAGGTGCAGCAGCAGCTGCGGATGTAAGGGACGGACTCTCCGTTGTGGAACGTGAGCCGTCAGACGTGGAAGCACGTAGGCGGATACCTGGTGCTCGGCACCAGGTGCTGCTCTGGATCGGAAGACGACTTCCACTTGTGAGGAGGCCGTGGCAGAGTGCGAGGCCCCGACGCCGACGACCTTGACGTGGGAGCGCCGCCTGGCTAGACCAAGACATTGCACAATGTCTTCAGAGATGAAAGACACCTCGGACCCGGTGTCGAGGAGCGCGCGTGTCTGTACGCGCTGTCCGCTGGGCGAACAGATGGTGACCAGCGCTGTGGTCAGGAGAACCATGACACGGGATGTGCCCTGGTGCGTGGAGTGACTAGAGACCGTGGAGGTATGGAGAGCAGCAGCTCTTTCTGGAGGACTGGCCGAACCTGTAACAGAACTGGATGGGAAAGCGTCGTGCAGCAGCGTGTTGTGCGTCTGGCTGCACTTGGAGCACGTCTTCGTGGATCTGCATGCGTTACGCTGGTGGGAACCCAGGCAGTTGAAGCAGAGCCGAAGTCGCTTGACCTCGGACAGGCGCTCTTGTGGAGACTTCCCCCGGAACGATGAGCAGGAGAAGTTGGAGTGCGAGTCTCCGCAGAACACGCAGTTCGTGTTCTTGACGCTTGCAGAGACCTGGTGTAAGCGAAGTGGCGCAGCCTTCGCGTTGGAGGCCGTTATGGAGCGGGCAGGTGGGCTCAGCGGGGCCGACATCTCTAATGCGCGGATACGCATCTCGAATAAGGCCTCGAGCTGCTTGAGTGTCGGCTGTTCCAACTTGTAGTCGGGGTTCACCAACGTTTGAGTCGCATCTATGGAAGCGAGATGCAACTCCCATGCTCGGCGGGATGCGGAGTCCAGGCGACGGAGGAGTAAGAACACGATGACGTCGTCCCACTTGTCTACAGGTCGCCCTAGCTGCTCGAGTGATCTTATCTCTTCCCGTGCTCGGTCGATCAGGGCCCGCAGGTCGCGTGCGGACTCTTTCGATACCTGGGGCAGGTCGAACAGTGCCGACAGGTGAGCACTTACCAGAAGCCGACTGTTCCGGTACCTGGCGCAGACGGCGTCCCAGGCTCCCTGGAAGTTCGCTGCCGTGGTGGCCATGGTACGCACTAGGAGTGCGGCTTCACCTTTCAGTGCTGCCTTGAGGAGGAGCAGCTTCTGGACGTCGGGAACATCGTCACGGTCTATCACGAGACCCTGAAAGGCGTCGTGGAATGCCTCCCATTCCAAGTATGACCCGGAGAACTCCGGCAGGTTTACCTTAGGTAGAGGCGGAAGGGAAGCCTTTGGCGGTTGAACTGGAGCGACAACTGGAGCTGGCGGTGGTGGCGAAGGACGGAGGGCCTCCAGGATAGCGACACCCGTCAAGTACAAGAGCTCTGTGGCGGAGAAGTGATCTTCAACGAAGTACACCGTCGCTTCTGAGCTCTTTTCTGCTCTAAAAGAGTGGTGGTTGGTCAGGAAGTCATCCCAATGTCTCTGTAGGTTGGCGAGCGCGCTGTCGATCAGCTTGCTTGTCGGAGTTATTTCTTCTTTCGATAGCTGCGTACGGAGTGCCAGCGGTAACTTCCGGATCTGTTCCGTCAACTCTTGCTGGTGACGCAAGACTTCAGCCATTGTTGAACCTGGTGAAGGTTACGGACGCGAAAACGGAACTGTTTGGCGATGACTTCGAAGTTATTGTGACTCTACACGCAGGTTTGCGGGGTTGGAATTAACAAAGGATGGGTGGATGACACTGGATTAGGATTTGACAGGCTATGCGCATGGACAAGGATTTGACAGGTTTTGCACGTGGTTTTAAGGGTGGAAAAAACTCGGATAATCCGGATAGAATCCGGCTCGAAGGACCAAAAAATGTGCGGGATAACAGGAATGGGTACCCAGGATATCGAGTATGGATGATGGTAACAATGGTGAGGTCGTAAATCTCACTTTCACACAACCACGCGAAAAACACTTATTTATTTACACACAGCACAACCAAAACCTATACAAAATAACAGATATAACAAATGTAAATACTTTACGGATCAAAACGGAGCAGTACAACAATGGATTGTTGCGGACCGATACAAAACAACTTTGGCGCAACAAAGCAGGAACCGAACAGAACTTGTCCTTGTACGAATTTAATACCAACCAAATTCGCTAGCGACAGCGCCACTAACAACAAACTACAAAAAAATACAGAGAAGCGTACATGGCGTTGACATTGGCAAATATGCGGTGTACCTTTCACAATATACGGAGCTGACAACATTAAAATCTCAAACAATAGTATAGGTCCAAAAGCATGTTTATGAATGTTTTAACAAAAATATCCATTTCAAAAATAGGTAAAATCTGACTTTATTTTTGTAAAAAATCATATAAATATTTGCTTCCGCGCCCGAATTTTATGATTTTTCATTATATTTTAGCTAAAAGAAAACATTACTACAAGAAAATTGCTATTTCAATTGTAGTAGGTATTCTAGAATCCAGCCCATGTAGCTTACAATATACAACGTAATTATCAAAAATAGGTAAAATCTGACTTTATTTTTGTAAAAAATCATATAAATATTTGCTTCCGCGCCCGAATTTTATGATTTTTCATCTTAATTTAGGTAAAAGAAAACATTGCAACAAGAAAATTGCTATTTCAAATGTGGTAGGTATTCTAGAATCCAGCCAATGAAGCTTACAATATGCAACGTATTCATCAAAAATAGGTAAAATCTGACTTTATTTTTGTAAAAAATCCTATAAATATTAGCTTTCGCGCCCGAATTTTATAATTTTTCATTATATTCTATCCGTAGTATAGGTCCGAAAGCATGTTTATGAATGTTTTAACAAAAATATCCATTTCTAAAATAGGTAAAATCTGACATTATTTTTGTAAAAAATCTTATAAATATAGGCTTTCGCGCCCGAATTTTATTATTTTTCATCATATTTTAGCTAAAAGAAAACATTGCTACAAGAAAATTGCTATTTCAATTGTAAAATCTGACTTTATTTTTGTAAAAAATCATATAAATATTTGCTTCCGCGCCCGAATTTTATAATTTTTTATCATATTTTATCCATAGTATAGGTCCAAATGAATGTTTATGAATGTTTTAACAAACATATCCATTTCAAAAATAGGTAAAATCTGCCTTTATTTTTGTAAAACATCAAATAAATATTTGCTTCCGCGACCGAATTTTATAATTTTTCATTATATTTTAGCTAAAAGAAAACATTGCAACAAGAAAATTGCTATTTCAAGTGCGGTGGTATTCTCGAATCCAGCCAATGAAGCTTACAATATGCAACGTATTCATCAAAAATAGGTAAAATCTGACTTAATTTTTGTAAAAAATCATATAAATATTTGCTTCCTCGACCGAATTTTATAATTTTTATCATATTTTATCCATAGTATAGGTCCAAAAGCATGTTTATGAATGTTTCAACAAAAATATCCATTTCAAGAATAGGTAAAATCTGATTTAATTTTTGTAAAAAATTATATAAATATTTGCTTTCGCGCCTGAATTTTATAATTTTTTATTATATTTTATCCATAGTATAGGTCCAAATGCATGTTTATGAATGTTTTAACAAACATATCCATTTCAAAAATAGGTAAAATCTGACTTTATTTTTGTAAAACATCATATTTGCTTCCGCGACCGAATTTTATAATTTTTCATCATATTTTAGCTAAGAGAAAACATTGCAACAAGAAAATTGCTATTTCAAGTGTGGTAGAATTCTAGAATCCAGCCCATGTAGCTTACAATATACAACGTATTCATCAAAAATAGATAAAATCTGACTTAATTATTGTAAAAAATTATATAAATATTTGCTTTCGCGTCCGAATTTTAAAATTTTTCATTATATTTTATCCATAGTATAGGTCCAAAAGCATGTTTATGAATGTTTTAACAAAAATATCCATTTCAAAAATAGGTAAAATCTGACATTATTTTTGTATAAAATCATATAAATATTTGCTTCCGCGCCCGAATTTTATAATTTTTCATCATATTTTAGCTAAAAGAAAACATTGCAACAAGAAAATTGCTATTTCAAGTGTGGTAGGTATTCTAGAATCCAGCCCATGTAGCTTACAATATACAACGTATTCATTAAAAATAGGAAAAATCTGACTTTATTTTTGTAAACAATCATATAAATTTTTGCTTCCGCGCCCGAATTTCATAATTTTTCATTATATTTAATCCATAGTATAGGTCCAAAAGCATGTTTATGAATGTTTTAACGAAAATATCCATTTCAAAAATAGGTAAAATCTGACTTTATTTTTGTAAAAAATCATATAAATATTTGCTTCCGCGCCCGAATTTTATGATTTTTCATTATATTTTAGGTAAAAGAAAACATTACTACATGAAAATTGCTATTTCAATTGTGGTAGGTATTCTAGAATCCAGCCCATGTAGCTTACAATATACAACGTAATTATCAAAAATAGGTAAAATCTGACTTTATTTTTGTAAAAAATCATATAAATATTTGCTTCCGCGCCCGAATTTTATGATTTTTCATCTTAATTTAGGTAAAAGAAAACATTGCAACAAGAAAATTGCTATTTCAAGTGTGGTAGGTATTCTAGAATCCAGCCAATGAAGCTTACAATATGCAACGTATTCATCAAAAATAGGTAAAATCTGACTTTATTTTTGTAAAAATTCCTATAAATATAAGCTTTCGCGCCCGAATTTTATAATTTTTCATTATATTCTATCCGTAGTATAGGTCCGAAAGCATGTTTATGAATGTTTTAACAAAAATATCCATTTCAAAAATAGGTAAAATCTGACATTATTTTTGTAAAAAATCATATAAATATAGGCTTTCGCGCCCGAATTTTATGATTTTTCATCATATTTTAGCTAAAAGAAAACATTGCTACAAGAAAATTGCTATTTCAATTGTGGTAGGTATTCTAGAATCCAGCCCATGTAGCTTACAATATACAACGCATTCATCAAAAATAGGTAAAATCTGACTTTATTTTTGTAAAAAATCATATAAATATTTGCTTCCGCGCCCGAATTTTATAATTTTTTATCATATTTTATCCATAGTATAGGTCCAAATGAATGTTTATGAATGTTTTAACAAACATATCCATTTCAAAAATAGGTAAAATCTGCCTTTATTTTTGTAAAACATCAAATAAATATTTGCTTCCGCGACCGAATTTTATAATTTTTCATTATATTATAGCTAAAAGAAAACATTGCAACAAGAAAATTGCTATTTCAAGTGCGGTGGTATTCTCGAATCCAGCCAATGAAGCTTACAATATGCAACGTATTCATCAAAAATAGGTAAAATCTGACTTAATTTTTGTAAAAAATCATATAAATATTTGCTTCCTCGACCGAATTTTATAATTTTTATCATATTTTATCCATAGTATAGGTCCAAAAGCATGTTTATGAATGTTTCAACAAAAATATCCATTTCAAGAATAGGTAAAATCTGATTTAATTTTTGAAAAAAATTATATAAATATTTGCTTTCGCGCCTGAATTTTATAATTTTTTATTATATTTTATCCATAGTATAGGTCCAAATGCATGTTTATGAATGTTTTAACAAACATATCCATTTCAAAAATAGGTAAAATCTGACTTTATTTTTGTAAAACATCATATCAATATTTGCTTCCGCGACCGAATTTTATAATTTTTCATCATATTTTAGCTAAAAGAAAACATTGCAACAAGAAAATTGCTATTTCAAGTGTGGTAGAATTCTAGAATCCAGCCCATGTAGCTTACAATATACAACGTATTCATCAAAAATAGATAAAATCTGACTTAATTTTTGTAAAAAATTATATAAATATTTGCTTTCGCGCCCGAATTTTAAAATTTTTCATTATATTTTATCCATAGTATAGGTCCAAAAGCATGTTTATGAATGTTTTAACAAAAATATCCATTTCAAAAATAGGTAAAATCTGACTTTATTTTTGTATAAAATCATATAAATATTTGCTTCCGCGCCCGAATTTTATAATTTTTCATCATATTTTAGCTAAAAGAAAACATTGCAACAAGAAAATTGCTATTTCAAGTGTGGTAGGTATTCTAGAATCCAGCCCATGTAGCTTACAATATACAACGTATTCATTAAAAATAGGAAAAATCTTACTTTATTTTTGTAAACAATCATATAAATTTTTGCTTCCGCGCCCGAATTTCATAATTTTTCATTATATTTAATCCATAGTATAGGTAAAAAACATGTTTATGAATGTTTTAACGAAAATATCCATTTCAAAAATAGGTAAAATCTGACTTTATTTTTGTAAAAAATCATATAAATATTTGCTTCCGCGCCCGAATTTTATGATTTTTCATTATATTTTAGCTAAAAGAAAACATTACTACATGAAAATTGCTATTTCAATTGTGGTAGGTATTCTAGAATCCAGCCCATGTAGCTTACAATATACAACGTAATTATCAAAAATAGGTAAAATTTGACTTTATTTTTGTAAAAAATCATATAAATATTTGCTTCCGCGCCCGAATTTTATAATTTTTTATCATATTTTATCCATAGTATAGGTCCAAATGAATGTTTATGAATGTTTTAACAAACATATCCATTTCAAAAATAGGTACAATCTGCCTTTATTATTGTAAAACATCATATAAATATTTGCTTCCGCGACCGAATTTTATAATTTTTCATCATATTTTAGCTAAAAGAAAACATTGCAACAAGAAAATTGCTATTTCAAGTGTAGTAGAATTCTAGAATCCAGCCCATGTGGCTTACAATATACAACGTATTCATCAAAAATAGGTAAAATCTGACTTAATTTTTGTAAAAAATTATATAAATGTTTGCTTTCGCGCCCGAATTTTATAATTTTTCATTATATTTTATCCATAGATTAGGTCCAAAAGCATGTTTATGAATGTTTTAACAAAAATATCCATTTCAAAAATATAAAATATTTGACTTTATTTTTGTACAAAATCATATAAATATTTGCTTCCGCGCCCGAATTTTATAATTTTTTATCATATTTTAGCTAAAAGAAAACATTGCAACAAGAAAATTGCTATTTCAAGTGCGGTGGTATTCTAGAATCCAGCCAATAAAGCTTACAATATGCAACGTATTCATCAAAAATAGGTAAAATCTGACATTATTTTTGTAAAAAATCATATAAATATTTGCTTCCTCGACCGAATTTTATAATTTTTATCATATTTTATCCATAGTATAGGTCCAAAAGCATATTTATGAATGTTTCAACAAAAATATCCATTTCAAGAATAGGTAAAATCTGATTTAATTTTTGTAAAAAATTATATAAATATTTGCTTTCGCGCCTGAATTTTATAATTTTTTATTATATTTTATCCATAGTATAGGTCCAAATGCATGTTTATGAATGTTTTAACAAACATATCCATTTCAAAAATAGGTAAAATCTGACTTTATTTTTGTAAAACATCATATCAATATTTGCTTCCGCGACCGAATTTTATAATTTTTCATCATATTTTAGCTAAAAGAAAACATTGCAACAAGAAAATTGCTATTTCAAGTGTGGTAGCATTCTAGAATTCAGCCATGTAGCTTACAATATACAACGTATTCATCAAAAATAGGTAAAATCTGACTTAATTTTTGTAAAAAATTATATAAATATTTGCTTTCGCGCCCGAATTTTATAATTTTTCATTATATTTTATACATAGTATAGGTCCAAAACCATGTTTATGAATGTTTTAACAAAAATATTCATTTCAAAAGTAGGTAAAATCTGACTTTATTTTTGTATAAAATCATATAAATATTTGCTTCCGCGCCCGAATTTTATAATTTTTCATCATATTTTAGCTAAAAGAAATCATTGCAACAAGAAAATTGCTATTTCAAGTGCGGTGGTATTTTAGAATCCAGCCAATGAAGCTTACAATATGCAACGTATTCATCAAAAGTTGGTAAAATCTGACTTTATTTTTGTAAAAAATCATATAAATATTTGCTTCCGCGCCCGAATTTTAAAATTTTTTATTATATTTTATCCATAGTATAGGTCCAAAGGCATGTTTATGAATGTTTTAACAAAAATATCCATTTCAAGAATAGGTAAAATCTGACATTATTTTTGTAAAAAATGATATATATATTTGCTTCCGCGCACGAATTTTATGATTTTTCATCATAATTTAGGTAAAAGAAAACATTGCAACAAGAAAATTGTTATTTCAAGTGTGGTAGGTATTCTAGTATCCAGCCAATGAAGCTTACAATATGCAACGTATTCATCAAAAATAGGTAAAATCTGACTTTATTTTTGTAAAAAATCCTATAAATATTTGCTTTCGTGCCTGAATTTTATAATTTTTCATCATATTTTATCCATAGTATAGGTCCGAAAGCATGTTTATGAATGTTTTAACAAAAATATCCATTTCAAAAATAGGTAAAATCTGACTTTATTTTTGTAAAAAATCATATAAATATATGCTTTCGCGCCCGAATTTTATGATTTTTCATCATATTTTAGCTAAAAGAAAACATTGCTACAAGAAAATTGCTATTTCAATTGTGGTAGGTATTCTAGAATCCAGCCCATGTAGCTTACAATATACAACGTATTCATCAAAAATAGGTAAAATCTGTCTTTATTTTTGTAAAAAATCATATAAATATTTGCTTCCCGCGCCCGAATTTTATAATTTTTTATCATATTTTATCCATAGTATAGGTCCAAATGAATGTTTATGAATGTTTTAACAAACATATCCATTTCAAAAATAGGTAAAATCTGCCTTTATTTTTGTAAAACATCATATTAATATTTGCTTCCGCGACCGAATTTTATAATTTTTCATCATATTTTAGCTAAAAGAAAACATTGCAACAAGAAAATTGCTATTTCAAGTGTGGTAGAATTCTAGAATCCAGCCAATGAAGCTTACAATATGCAACGTATTCATCAAAAATAGGTAAAATCTGACTTTAATTTTGTAAAAAATCTTATAAATATTTGCTTTCGCGCCCGAATTTTATAATTTTTCATCATATTTTATCCATAGTATAGGTCCGAAAGCATGTTTATGAATGTTTTAACAAAAATATCCATTTCAAAAATAGGTAATATCTGACTTTATTTTTGTACAAAATCATATAAATATTTGCTTCCGCGCATGAATTTTATAATTTTTCATCATATTTTAGCTAAAAGAAAACATTGCAACAAGAAAATTGCTATTTCAAGTGCGGTGGTATTCTAGAATCCAGCCAATAAAGCTTACAATATGCAACGTATTCATCAAAATCGGTAAAATCTGACTTTATTTTTGTAAAAAATCATATAAATATTTGCTTCCTCGACCGAATTTTATAATTTTCATCATATTTTATCCATAGTATAGGTCCAAAAGCATGTTTATGAATGTTTCAACAAAAGTATCCATTTCAAGAATAGGTAAAATCTGATTTAATTTTTGTAAAAAATTATATAAATATTTGCTTTCGCGCCTGAATTTTATAATTTTTTTATTATATTTTATCCATAGTATAGGTCCAAATGCATGTTTATGAATGTTTTAACATACATATCCATTTCAAAAATAATTAAAATCTGACTTTATTTTTGTAAAACATCATATCAATATTTGCTTCCGCGACCGAATTTTATAATTTTTCATCATATTTTAGCTAAAAGAAAACATTGCAACAAGAAAATTGCTATTTCAAGTGCGGAGGTATTCTAGAATCCAGCCCATGTAGCTTACAATATACAACATATTCACTAAAAATAGGTAAAATCTGACTTTATTTTTGTAAACAATCATATAAATTTTTGCTTCCGCGCCCGAATTTTATAATTTTTCATCATATTTAATCCATAGTATAGGTCCAAAAGCATGTTTATGAATGTTTTAACAAAAATATCCATTTCAAAAATAGGTAAAATCTGACTTTATTTTTGTAAAAAATCATATAAATATTTGCTTCCGCGCCCGAATTTTATGATTTTTCATTATATTTTAGCTAAAAGAAAACATTGCTACAAGAAAATTGCTATTTCAATTGTGGTAGGTATTCTAGAATCCAGCCCATGTAGCTTACAATATACAACGTAATCATCAAAAATAGGTAAAATCTGACATTATTTTTGTAAAAAATCATATAAATATTTGCTTCCGCGCCCGAATTTTATATTTTTTTATTATATTTTATCCATAGTATAGGTCCAAAAGCATGTTTATGAATGTTTTAACAAAAATATCTATTTCAAGAATAGGTAAAATATGACTTTATTTTTGTAAAAAATCACTCTGAGATAGCGCGTCGCGCCCGAATTTTATGATTTTTTATCATAATCTAGGTAAAAGAAAACATTGAAACAAGAAAATTGTTATTTCAAGTGTGGTAGGTATTCTAGAATCCAGCCAATGAAGCTTACAATATACAACGTATTCATCAAAAATAGGTAAAATCTGACTTAATTTTTGTAAAAAATTATATAAATATTTGCTTCCGCGCCCGAATTTTATAATTTTTTATCATATTTTATCCATAGTATAGATCCAAATGAATGTTTATGAATGTTTTAACAAACATATCCATTTAAAAAATAGGTAAAATCTGCCTTTATTTTTGTAAAACATCATATAAATATTTGCTTCCGCGACCGAATTTTATAATTTTTCATCATATTTTAGCTAAAAGAAAACATTGCAACAAGAAAATTGCTATTTCAAGTGTAGTAGAATTCTAGAATCCAGCCCATGTGGCTTACAATATACAACGTATTCATCAAAAATAGGTAAAATCTGACTTAATTTTTGTAAAAAATTATATAAATATTTGCTTTCGCGCCCGAATTTTATAATTTTTCATTATATTTTATCCATAGTATAGGTCCAAAAGCATGTTTATGAATGTTTTAACAAAAATATCCATTTCAAAAATAGGTAATATCTGACTTTATTTTTGTACAAAATCATATAAATATTTGCTTCCGCGCCTGAATTTTATAATTTTTCATCATATTTTAGCTAAAAGAAAACATTGCAACAAGAAAATTGCTATTTCAAGTGCGGTGGTATTCTAGAATCCAGCCAATAAAGCTTACAATATGCAACGTATTCATCAAAAATAGGTAAAATCTGACTTTATTTTTGTAAAAAATCATATAAATATTTGCTTCTTTTACCGAATTTTATAATTTTCATCATATTTTATCCGTAGTATAGGTCCAAAAGCATGTTTATGAATGTTTCAACAAAAATATCCATTTCAAGAATAGGTAAAATCTGATTTAATTTTTGTAAAAAATTATATAAATATTTGCTTTCGCGCCTGAATTTTATAATTTTTTATTATATTTTATTTATAGTATAGGTCCAAATGCATGTTTATGAATGTTTTAACAAACATATCCATTTCAAAAATAATTAAAATCTGACTTTATTTTTGTAAAACATCATATCAATATTTGCTTCCGCGACCGAATTTTATAATTTTTCATCATATTTTAGCTAAAAGAAAACATTGCAACAAGAAAATTGCTATTTCAAGTGTGGAGGTATTCTAGAATCCAGCCAATGAAGCTTACAATATGCAACGTATTCATCAAAAGTAGGTAAAATCTGACTTTATTTTTGTAAAAAATCATATAAATATTTGCTTCCGCGACCGAATATTATAATTTTTCATCATATTTTAGCTAAAAGAAAACAATGCAACAAGAAAATTGCTATTTCAAGTGTGGTAGGTATTCCAGAATGCAGCCCATGTAGCTTACAATATACAACGTATTCACTAAAAATAGGTAAAATCTGACTTTATTTTTGTAAACAATCATATAAATTTTTGCTTCCGCGCCCGAATTTTATAATTTTTCATCATATTTAATCCATAGTATAGGTCCAAAAGCATGTTTATGAATGTTTTAACAAAAATATCCATTTCAAAAATAGGTAAAATCTGACTTTATTTTTGTAAAAAATCATATAAATATTTGCTTCCGCGCCCGAATTTTATGATTTTTCATTATATTTTAGCTAAAAGAAAACATTGCTACAAGAAAATTGCTATTTCAATTGTAGTAGGTATTCTAGAATCCAGCCCATGTAGCTTACAATATACAACGTAATCATCAAAAATAGGTAAAATCTGACATTATTTTTGTAAAAAATCATATAAATATTTGCTTCCGCGGCCGAATTTTATAATTTTTTATCATATTTTAGCTAAAAGAAAACAATGCAACAAGAAAATTGCTATTTTAAGTGTGGTAGGTATTCTAGAATCCAGCCCATGTAGCTTACAATATACAACGTATTCATTAAAAACAGGTAAAATCTGACTTTATTTTTGTAAAAAATCATACAAATTTTTGCTTCCGCGCCCGAATTTTATAATTTTTCATCATATTTTATCCATAATATAGGTCCAAAAGCATGTTTATAAATGTTTTAACAAAAATATCCATTTCAAAAATAGGTAAAATCTGACTTTATTTTTGTAAAAAATCATATAAATATTTGCTTCCGCGCCCGAATTTTATGATTTTTTATTATATATTAGCTAAAAAACACATTGCTACAAGAAAGTTGCTATTTCAATTGTGGTAGGTATTCTAGAATCCAACCCATGTAGCTTACAATATACAGCGTATTCATCAAAAATAGGTAAAATCTGACTTTATTTTTGTATAAAATCATATAAATATTTGCTTCCGCGCCCGAATTTTATAATTTTTTATCATATACTCTGAGATAGCGCGT
>JAQOWZ010000291.1:0-71080 GCA_035578165.1 Stenolophus ochropezus | reverse complement strand
ACGCGCTATCTCAGAGTAATAGCAATTTTCTTGTTGCAATGTTTTCTTTTAGCTAAAATATGATGAAAAATCATAAAATTCGGGCGCGGAAGCAAATATTTATATGATTTTTTACAAAAATAAAGTCAGATTTTACATATTTTTGTAATGGATATTTTTGTTAAAACGTACATAAACATGCTTTTGGACCTATTCTATGGATAAAATATGATGAAAAATTATAAAATTCGAGCGCGGAAGCAAATATTTATATAAATTTTTACAAAAATAAAGTCATATTTTACATATTCTTTAAATGGATATTTTTGTTAATACAGTTATAAACATGCTTTTGGACCTATACTGTGAATAAAATATGATGAAAAATTATGAAATTCGGGCGCGCAAACAAATATTTATATGATTTTTTACAAAAAAAAAGTCAGATTTTACCTATTTTTGATGAATACGTTGTATATTGTAAGCTTCATTGGCTGGATTCTAGAATACCTACCACACTTGAAATAGCAATTTTCTTGTTGCAATGTTTTCTTTTAGCTAAAATATGATGAAAAATCATAAAATTCGGGCGCGGAAGCAAATATTAATATGATTTTTTACAAAAATTAAGTCAGATTTTACATATTTTTGAAATGGATATTTTTGTTAAAACGTACATAAACATGCTTTTGGACCTATACTATGGATAAATATGATGAAAAATTATAAAATTCGAGCGCGGAAGCAAATATTTATATAATTTTTTACAAAAATAAAGTCAGATTTTACCTATTTTTGATGAATACGTTGTATATTGTAAGCTTCATTGGCTGGATTCTACAATACTTACCACACTTGAAATAGCAATTTTCTTGTTGCAATGTTTTCTTTTACCTAAACTATGATAAAAAATCATAAAATTCGGGCGCGGAAGCAAATATTTATATGATTTTTTACAAAAATCAAGTCAGATTTTACATATTCTTGAAATGGATATTTTTGTTAATACATTCATAAACATGCTTTTGGACCTATACAGTGGATAAAATATAATGAAAAATTATAAAATTCGGGCGCGGAAGCAAATATTTATATAATTTTTTACAAAAAAAAGTCAGATTTTACCTATTTTTGATGAATACGTTGTATATTGTAAGCTTCATTGGCTGGATTCTAGAATACCTACCACACTTGAAATAGCAATTTTCTTGTTGCAATGTTTCTTTTCCTAAATTATGATGAAAAGTCATAAAATTCGGGCGCGGAAGCAAATATTTATATGATTTCTTACAAAAATAAAGTCAGATTTTACCTATTCTTGAAAAGGATATTTTTGTTAAAACATTCATAAACATGCTTTTGGACCTATACTGTGGATAAAATATGATGAAAAATTTTAAATTCGGGCGCGGAAGCAAATATTTATATGATTTTTTACAAAAAAAAAGTCAGATTTTACCTATTTTTGATGAATACGTTGTATATTGTAAGCTACATGGTCTGGATTCTAGAATACCTAACACACTTGAAATAGCAATTTTCTTGTTGCAATGTTTTCTTTAGCTAAAATATGATGGAAAATCATAAAATTCGGGCGCGGAAGCAAATATTTATATCATTTTTTACAAAAATAAAGTCAGATTTTTCATATTCTTGAAATGGATATTTTTGTTAAAACATTCATAAACATGCATTTGGATCTACACTGTGAATAAAATATGATGAAAAATTATAAAATTCGGGCGCGCAAACAAATATTTATATGATTTTTTTAAAAAAAAGGCAGATTTTACCTATTTTTGATGAATACGTTGTATATTGTAAGCTACATGGGCTGGATTCTAGAATACCTAACACACTTGAAATAGCAATTTTCTTGTTGCAATGTTTTCTTTTACCTAAATTATGATGAAAAATCATAAAATTCGGGCGCGGAAGCAAATATTTATATGATTTTTTACAAAAATAAAGTCAGATTTTACATATTTTTGAAATGGATATTTTTGTTAAAACGTACATAAACATGCTTTTGGACCTATTCTATGGATAAAATATGATGAAAAATTATAAAATTCGAGCGCGGAAGCAAATATTTATATAATTTTTTACAAAAATAAAGTCAGATTTTACCTATTTTTGATGAATACGTTGTATATTGTAAGCTTCATTGGCTGGATTCTGGAATACTTACCACACTTGAAATAGCAATTTTCTTGTTGCAATGTTTTCTTTTACCTAAACCATGATGAAAAATCATAAAATTCGGGCGCGGAAGCAAATATTCATATGATTTTTTACAAAAATAAAGTCAGATTTTACATATTCTTGAAATGGATATTTTTGTTAATACATTCATAAACATGCTTTTGGACCTATACTGTGGATAAAATATGATGAAAAATTATAAAATTCGGGCGCGCAAACAAATATTTATATGATTTTTTACAAAAAAAAGTCAGATTTTACCTATTTTTGATGAATACGTTGTATATTGTAAGCTTCATTGGCTGGATTCTAGAATACCTACCACACTTGAAATAGCAATTTTCTTGTTGCAATGTTTTCTTTTAGCTAAAATATGATGAAAAATCATAAAATTCGGGCGCGGAAGCAAATATTAATATGATTTTTTACAAAAATAAAGTCAGATTTTACATATTTTTGAAATGGATATTTTTGTTAAAACGTACATAAACATGCATTTGGACCTATACTATGGATAAAATATGATGAAAAATTATAAAATTCGAGCGCGGAAGCAAATATTTATATATAATTTTTTACAAAAATAAAGTCAGATTTTACCTATTTTTGATGAATACGTTGTATATTGTAAGCTTCATTGGCTGGATTCTAGAATACTTACCACACTTGAAATAGCAATTTTCTTGTTGCAATGTTTTCTTTTAGCTAAAATATGATGGAAAAACATAAAATTCGGGCGCGGAAGCAAATATTTATATGATTTCTTACAAAAATAAAGTCAGATTTTACCTATTCTTGAAATGGATATTTTTGCTAAAACATACATAAACATGCTTTTGGACCTATACTGTGGATAAAATATGATAAAAAATTATAAAATTCGGGCGCGGAAGCAAATATTTATATGATTTTTTACAAAAAAAAAGTCAGATTTTACCTGTTTTTGATGAATACGTTGTATATTGTAAGCTACATGGGCTAGATTCTAAAATACCTAACAAACTTGAAATAGCAATTTTCTTGTTGCAATGTTTTCCCTTAGCTAAAATATGATGAAAAATCATAAAATTCGGGCGCGGAAGCAAATATTTACATGATTTTTTTACAAAAATAAAGTCAGATTTTTCCTATTCTTGAAATGGATATTTTTGTTAAGACATTCATAAACATGCATTTGGATCTATACTGCGGATAAAATATGATAAAAAATTATAAAATTCGGGCGCGCAAACAAATATTTATATGATTTTTTACAAAAAAAGTCAGATTTTACCTATTTTTGATGAATACGTTGTATATTGTAAGCTACATGGGCTGGATTCTAGAATACCTAACACACTTGAAATAGCAATTTTCTTGTTGCAATGTTTTCTTTTAGCTAAAATATGATAAAAAATCATAAAATTCGGGCGCGGAAGCAAAAAATTTATATGATTTTTTACAAAAATAAAGTCAGATTTTACATATTTTTGTAATGGATATTTTTGTTAAAACGTACATAAACATGCTTTTGGACCTATTCTATGGATAAAATATGATGAAAAATTATAAATTTGAGCGCGGAAGCAAATATTTATATAATTTTTTACAAAAATAAAGTCAGATTTTACCTATTTTTGATGAATACGTTGTATATTGTAAGCTTCATTGGCTGGATTCTACAATACTTACTACACTTGAAATAGCAATTTTCTTGTTGCAATGTTTTCTTTTACCTAAACTATGATGAAAAATCATAATATTCGGGCGCGGAAGCAAATATTTATATGATTTTTTACAAAAATAAAGTCATATTTTACATATTCTTTAAATGGATATTTTTGTTATTACATTCATAAACATGCTTTTGGACCTATACTGTGGATAAAATATGATGAAAAATTATAAAATTCGGGCGCGCAAACAAATATTTATATGATTTTTTACAAAAAAAAGTCAGATTTTACCTATTTTTGATGAATACGTTATATATTGTAAGCTTCATTGGCTGGATTCTGGAATACCTACCACACTTGAAATAGCAATTTTCTTGTTGGAATATTTTCTTTTAGCTAAAATATGACGAAAAATCATAAAATTCGGGCGCAGAAGCAAATATTTATATGATTTTTTACAAAAATACAGTGAGATTTTACATATTTTCGAAATGGATATTTTTGTTAAAACGTACATAAACATGCTTTTGGACCTATACTATGGATAAAATATGATGAAAAATTATAAAATTCGAGCGCGGAAGCAAATATTTATATAATTTTTTACAAAAATAAAGTCAGATTTTACCTATTTTTGATGAATACGTTGTATATTGTAAGCTTCATTGGCTGGATTCTGGAATACTTACCACACTTGAAATAGCAATTTTCTTGTTGCAATGTTTTCTTTTACCTAAACCATGATGAAAAATCATAAAATTCGGGCGCGGAAGCAAATATTCATATGATTTTTTACAAAAATAAAGTCAGATTTTACATATTCTTGAAATGGATATTTTTGTTAATACATTCATAAACATGCTTTTGGACCTATACTGTGGATAAAATATGATGAAAAATTATAAAATTCGGGCGTGCAAACAAATATTTATATGATTTTTTACAAAAAAAAAGTCAGATTTTACCCATTTTTGATGAATACGTTGTATATTGTAAGCTTCATTGGCTGGATTCTAGAATACCTACCACACTTGAAATAGCAATTTTCTTGTTGCAATGTTTTCTTTTAGCTAAAATATGATGAAAAATCATAAAATTCGGGTGCGGCAGCAAATATTTATATGATTTTTTACAAAAATAAAGTCAGATTTTACATATTTTTGAAATGGATATTTTTGTTAAAACGTACATAAACATGCATTTGGACCTATACTATGGATAAAATATGATGAAAAATTATAAAATTCTAACGCGGAAGCAAATATTTATATAATTTTTTACAAAAATATAGTCAGTTTTTACCTATTTTGATGAATACGTTGTATATTGTAAGCTTCATTGGCTGGATTCTAGAATACTTACCACACTTGACATAGCAATTTTCTTGTTGCAATGTTTTCTTTTAGCTAAAATATGATGAAATACCTTGTATATTGTAAGCTTCATTGGCTGGATTCTAGAATACCTACCACACTTGAAATAGCAATTTTCTTGTTGCAATGTTTTCTTTTAGCTAAAATATGATGAAAAATCATAAAATTCGGGCGCGGAAGCAAATATTAATATGATTTTTTACAAAAATAAAGTCAGATTTTACATATTTTTGAAATGGATATTTTTGTTAAAACGTACATAAACATGCATTTGGACCTATACTATGGATAAAATATGATGAAAAATTATAAAATTCGAGCGCGGAAGCAAATATTTATATAATTTTTTACAAAAATAAAGTCAGATTTTACCTATTTTTGATGAATACGTTGTATATTGTAAGCTTCATTGGCTGGATTCTAGAATACTTACCACATTTGAAATAGTAATTTTTCTTGTTGCAATGTTTTCTTTAACCTAAATTATGATGAAAAATCATAAAATTCGGGCGCGGATGCAAATATTTATATGATTTCTTACAAAAATAAAGTCAGATTTTACCTATTCTTGAAATGGATATTTTTGCTAAAACATACATAAACATGCTTTTGGACCTATACTGTGGATAAAATATGATAAAAAATTATAAAATTCGGGCGCGGAAGCAAATATTTATATGATTTTTTACAAAAAAAAAAGTCAGATTTTACCTGTTTATGATGAATACGTTGTATATTGTAAGCTACATGGGCTAGATTCTAAAATACCTAACAAACTTGAAATAGCAATTTTCTTGTTGCAATGTTTTCCCTTAGCTAAAATATGATGAAAAATCATAAAATTCGGGCGCGGAAGCAAATATTTATATGATTTTTTACAAAAATAAAGTCAGATTTTTCCTATTCTTGAAATGGATATTTTTGTTAAAACATTCATAAACATGCATTTGGATCTATACTGCGGATAAAATATGATAAAAAATTATAAAATTCGGGCGCGCAAACAAATATTTATATGATTTATTACAAAAAAAAGTCAGATTTTACCTATTTTTGATGAATACGTTGTATATTGTAAGCTACATGGGCTGGATTCTAGAATACCTAACACACTTGAAATAGCAATTTTCTTGTTGCAATGTTTTCTTTTAGCTAAAATATGATAAAAAATCATTAAATTCGGGCGCAGAAGCAAATATTTATATGATTTTTTACAAAAATACAGTGAGATTTTACATATTTTCGAAATGGATATTTTTGTTAAAACGTACATAAACATGCTTTTGGACCTATACTATGGATAAAATATGATGAAAAATTATAAAATTCGAGCGCGGAAGCAAATATTTATATAATTTTTTACAAAAATAAAGTCAGATTTTACCTATTTTTGATGAATACGTTGTATATTGTAAGCTTCATTGGCTGGATTCTGGAATACTTACCACACTTGAAATAGCAATTTTCTTGTTGCAATGTTTTCTTTTACCTAAACCATGATGAAAAATCATAAAATTCGGGCGCGGAAGCAAATATTCATATGATTTTTTACAAAAATAAAGTCAGATTTTACATATTCTTGAAATGGATATTTTTGTTAATACATTCATAAACATGCTGTACTGTGGATAAAATATGATGAAAAATTATAAAATTCGGGCGCGCAAACAAATATTTATATGATTTTTTACAAAAAAAAGTCAGATTTTACCTATTTTTGATGAATACGTTGTATATTGTAAGCTTCATTGGCTGGATTCTAGAATACCTACCACACTTGAAATAGCAATTTTCTTGTTGCAATGTTTTCTTTTAGCTAAAATATGATGAAAAATCATAAAATTCGGGCGCGGCAGCAAATATTTATATGATTTTTTACAAAAATAAAGTCAGATTTTACATATTTTTGAAATGGATATTTTTGTTAAAACGTACATAAACATGCATTTGGACCTATACTATGGATAAAATATGATGAAAAATTATAAAATTCGAGCGCGGAAGCAAATATTTATATAATTTTTTACAAAAATAAAGTCAGTTTTTACCTATTTTTGATGAATACGTTGTATATTGTAAGCTTCATTGGCTGGATTCTAGAATACTTACCACACTTGACATAGCAATTTTCTTGTTGCAATGTTTTCTTTTAGCTAAAATATGATAGAAAATCATAAAATTCGGGCGCGGAAGCAAATATTTATATGATTTCTTACAAAAATAAAGTCAGATTTTACCTATTCTTGAAATGGATATTTTTGCTAAAACATTCATAAACATGCTTTTGGACCTATACTGTGGATAAAATATGATGAAAAATTATAAAATTCGGGCGCGAAAGCAAATATTTATATGATTTTTTACAAAGAAAAGTCAGATTTTACCTATTTTTGATGAATACGTTGTATATTGTAAGCTTCATTGTCTGGATTCTACAATACTTACCACACTTGAAATAGCAATTTTCTTGTTGCAATGTTTTCTTTTACCTAAACTATGATGAAAAATCATAAAATTCGGGCGCGGAAGCAAATATTTATAAGATTTTTTACAAAAATCAAGTCAGATTTTACATATTCTTGAAATGGATATTTTTGTTAATACATTCATAAACATGCTTTTGGACCTATACTGTGGATAAAATATAATGAAAAATTATAAAATTCGGGCGCGGAAGCAAATATTTATATAATTTTTTACAAAAAAAAGTCAGATTTTACCTATTTTTGATGAATACGTTGTATATTGTAAGCTTCATTGGCTGGATTCTAGAATACCTACCACACTTGAAATAGCAATTTTCTTGTTGCAATGTTTCTTTTCCTAAATTATGATGAAAAGTTATAAAATTCGGGCGCGGAAGCAAATATTTATATGATTTCTTACAAAAATAAAGTCAGATTTTACCTATTCTTGAAATGGATATTTTTGTTAAAACATTCATAAACATGCTTTTGGACCTATACTGTGGATAAAATATGATGAAAAATTTTAAATTCGGGCGCGGAAACAAATATTTATATGATTTTTTACAAAAATAAAGTCAGATTTTACATATTTTTGAAATGGATATTTTTGTTAAAACGTACATAAACATGCTTTTGGACCTATTCTATGGATAATATATGATGAAAAATTATAAAATTCGAGCACGGAAGCAAATATTTATATAATTTTTTACAAAAATAAAGTCAGATTTTACCTATTTTTGATGAATACGTTGTATATTGTAAGCTTCATTGGCTGGATTCTGGAATACTTACCACACTTGAAATAGCAATTTTCTTGTTGCAATGTTTTCTTTTACCTAAACCATGATGAAAAATCATAAAATTCGGGCGCGGAAGCAAATATTCATATGATTTTTTACAAAAATAATGTCAGATTTTACATATTCTTGAAATGGATATTTTTGTTAATACATTCATAAACATGCTTTTGGACCTATACTGTGGATAAAATATGATGAAAAATTATAAAATTCGGGCGCGCAAACAAATATTTATATGATTTTTTACAAAAAAAAAGTCAGATTTTACCTATTTTTGATGAATACGTTGTATATTGTAAGCTTCATTGGCTGGATTCTAGAATACCTACCACACTTGAAATAGCAATTTTCTTGTTGCAATGTTTTCTTTTAGCTAAAATATGATGAAAAATCATAAAATTCGGGCGCGGAAGCAAATATTAATATGATTTTTTACAAAAATAAAGTCAGATTTTACATATTTTTGAAATGGATATTTTTGTTAAAACGTACATAAACATGCATTTGGACCTATACTATGGATAAAATATGATGAAAAATTATAAAATTCGAGCGCGGAAGCAAATATTTATATAATTTTTTACAAAAATAAAGTCAGATTTTACCTATTTTTGATGAATACGTTGTATATTGTAAGCTTCATTGGCTGGATTCTAGAATACTTACCACACTTGAAATAGCAATTTTCTTGTTGCAATGTTTTCTTTTAGCTAAAATATGATGGAAAAACATAAAACTCGGGCGCGGAAGCAAATATTTATATGATTTCTTACAAAAATAAAGTTAGATTTTACCTATTCTTGAAATGGATATTTTTGATAAAACATTCATAAACATGCTTTTGGACCTATACTGTGGATAAAATATGATGAAAAATTATAAAATTCGGGCGCGCAAACAAATATTTATATGATTTTTTACAAAAAAAAGTCAGATTTTACCTATTTTTGATGAATACGTTGTATATTGTAAGCTTCATTGGCTGGATTCTAGAATACCTACCACACTTGAAATAGCAATTTTCTTGTTGCAATGTTTTCTTTTAGCTAAAATATGATGAAAAATCATAAAATTCGGGCGCGGCAGCAAATATTTATATGATTTTTTACAAAAATAAAGTCAGATTTTACATATTTTTGAAATGGATATTTTTGTTAAAACGTACATAAACATGCATTTGGACCTATACTATGGATAAAATATGATGAAAAATTATAAAATTCGAGCGCGGAAGCAAATATTTATATAATTTTTTACAAAAATAAAGTCAGTTTTTACCTATTTTTGATGAATACGTTGTATATTGTAAGCTTCATTGGCTGGATTCTAGAATACTTACCACACTTGACATAGCAATTTTCTTGTTGCAATGTTTTCTTTTAGCTAAAATATGATAGAAAATCATAAAATTCGGGCGCGGAAGCAAATATTTATATGATTTCTTACAAAAATAAAGTCAGATTTTACCTATTCTTGAAATGGATATTTTTGCTAAAACATTCATAAACATGCTTTTGGACCTATACTGTGGATAAAATATGATGAAAAATTATAAAATTCGGGCGCGAAAGCAAATATTTATATGATTTTTTACAAAGAAAAGTCAGATTTTACCTATTTTTGATGAATACGTTGTATATTGTAAGCTTCATTGTCTGGATTCTACAATACTTACCACACTTGAAATAGCAATTTTCTTGTTGCAATGTTTTCTTTTACCTAAACTATGATGAAAAATCATAAAATTCGGGCGCGGAAGCAAATATTTATATGATTTTTTACAAAAATCAAGTCAGATTTTACATATTCTTGAAATGGATATTTTTGTTAATACATTCATAAACATGCTTTTGGACCTATACTGTGGATAAAATATAATGAAAAATTATAAAATTCGGGCGCGGAAGCAAATATTTATATAATTTTTTACAAAAAAAAAGTCAGATTTTACCTATTTTTGATGAATACGTTGTATATTGTAAGCTTCATTGGCTGGATTCTAGAATACCTACCACACTTGAAATAGCAATTTTCTTGTTGCAATGTTTCTTTTCCTAAATTATGATGAAAAGTTATAAAATTCGGGCGCGGAAGCAAATATTTATATGATTTCTTACAAAAATAAAGTCAGATTTTACCTATTCTTGAAATGGATATTTTTGTTAAAACATTCATAAACATGCTTTTGGACCTATACTGTGGATAAAATATGATGAAAAATTTTAAATTCGGGCGCGGAAACAAATATTTATATGATTTTTTACAAAAATAAAGTCAGATTTTACATATTTTTGAAATGGATATTTTTGTTAAAAACGTACATAAACATGCTTTTGGACCTATTCTATGGATAATATATGATGAAAAATTATAAAATTCGAGCACGGAAGCAAATATTTATATAATTTTTTACAAAAATAAAGTCAGATTTTACCTATTTTTGATGAATACGTTGTATATTGTAAGCTTCATTGGCTGGATTCTGGAATACTTACCACACTTGAAATAGCAATTTTCTTGTTGCAATGTTTTCTTTTACCTAAACCATGATGAAAAATCATAAAATTCGGGCGCGGAAGCAAATATTCATATGATTTTTTACAAAAATAATGTCAGATTTTACATATTCTTGAAATGGATATTTTTGTTAATACATTCATAAACATGCTTTTGGACCTATACTGTGGATAAAATATGATGAAAAATTATAAAATTCGGGCGCGCAAACAAATATTTATATGATTTTTTACAAAAAAAAGTCAGATTTTACCTATTTTTGATGAATACGTTGTATATTGTAAGCTTCATTGGCTGGATTCTAGAATACCTACCACACTTGAAATAGCAATTTTCTTGTTGCAATGTTTTCTTTTAGCTAAAATATGATGAAAAATCATAAAATTCGGGCGCGGAAGCAAATATTAATATGATTTTTTACAAAAATAAAGTCAGATTTTACATATTTTTGAAATGGATATTTTTGTTAAAACGTACATAAACATGCATTTGGACCTATACTATGGATAAAATATGATGAAAAATTATAAAATTCGAGCGCGGAAGCAAATATTTATATAATTTTTTACAAAAATAAAGTCAGATTTTACCTATTTTTGATGAATACGTTGTATATTGTAAGCTTCATTGGCTGGATTCCTAGAATACTTACCACACTTGAAATAGCAATTTTCTTGTTGCAATGTTTTCTTTTAGCTAAAATATGATGGAAAAACATAAAACTCGGGCGCGGAAGCAAATATTTATATGATTTCTTACAAAAATAAAGTTAGATTTTACCTATTCTTGAAATGGATATTTTTGATAAAACATACATAAACATGCTTTTGGACCTATACTGTGGATAAAATATGATGAAAAATTATAAAATTCGGGCGCGGAAGCAAATATTTATATGATTTTTTACAAAAAAAAAGTCAGATTTTACCTGTTTTTGATGAATACGTTGTATATTGTAAGCTACATGGGCTAGATTCTAAAATACCTAACAAACTTGAAATAGCAATTTTCTTGTTGCAATGTTTTCTTTTAGCTAAAATATGATAAAAAATCATAAAATTCGGGCGCGGAAGCAAATATTTATATGATTTTTTACAAAAATAAAGTCAGATTTTACATATTTTTGTAATGGATATTTTTGTTAAAACGTACATAAACATGCTTTTGGACCTATTCTGTGGATAAAATATGATGAAAAATTATAAAATTTGAGCGCGGAAGCAAATATTTATATAATTTTTTACAAAATTAAAGTCAGATTTTACCTATTTTTGATGAATACGTTGTATATTGTAAGCTTCATTGGCTGGATTCTACAATACTTACCACACTTGAAATAGCAATTTTCTTGTTGCAATGTTTTCTTTTACCTAAACCATGATGAAAAATCATAAAATTCGGGCGCGGAAGCAAATATTTATATGATTTTTTACAAAAATAAAGTCAGATTTTACATATTCTTTAAATGGATATTTTTGTTAATACATTCATAAACATGCTTTTGGACCTATACTGTGGATAAAATATGATGAAAAATTATAAAATTCGGGCGCGCAAACAAATATATATATGATATTTTACAAAAAAAGTCAGATTTTACCTATTTTTGATGAATACGTTGTATATTGTAAGCTTCATTGGCTGGATTCTAGAACACCTACCACACTTGAAATAGCAATTTTCTTGTTGGAATATTTTCTTTTAGCTAAAATATGATGAAAAAATCATAAAATTCGGGCGCAGAAGCAAATATTTATATGATTTTTTACAAAAATACAGTGAGATTTTACATATTTTCGAAATGGATATTTTTGTTAAAACGTACATAAACATGCTTTTGGACCTATACTATGGATAAAATATGATGAAAAATTATAAAATTCAAGCGCGGAAGCAAATATTTATATAATTTTTTACAAAAATAAAGTCAGATTTTACCTATTTTTGATGAATACGTTGTATATTGTAAGCTTCATTGGCTGGATTCTGGAATACTTACCACACTTGAAATAACAATTTTCTTGTTGCAATGTTTTCTTTTACCTAAACCATGATGAAAAATCATAAAATTCGGGCGCGGAAGCAAATATTCATATGATTTTTTACAAAAATAAAGTCAGATTTTACATATTCTTGAAATGGATATTTTTGTTAATACATTCATAAACATGCTTTTGGACCTATACTGTGGATAAAATATGATGAAAAATTATAAAATTCGGGCGCGCAAACAAATATTTATATGATTTTTTACAAAAAAAAGTCAGATTTTACCTATTTTTGATGAATACGTTGTATATTGTAAGCTTCATTGGCTGGATTCTAGAATAACTACCACACTTGAAATAGCAATTTTCTTGTTGCAATGTTTTCTTTTAGCTAAAATATGATGAAAAATCATAAAATTCGGGCGCGGAAGCAAATATTTATATGATTTTTTACAAAAATAAAGTCAGATTTTTCCTATTCTTGAAATGGATATTTTTGTTAAAACATTCATAAACATGCATTTGGATCTATACTGCGGATAAAATATGATAAAAAATTATAAAATTCGAGCGCAGAAGCAAATATTTATATAATTTTTTACAAAATTAAAGTCAGGTTTTACCTATTTTTGATGAATACGTTGTATATTGTAAGCTTTATTGGCTGGATTCTACAATACTTATCACACTTGAAATAGCAATTTTCTAGTTGCAATGTTTTCTTTTAGCTAAAATATGATGAAAAATCATAAAATTCGGGCGCGGAAGCAAATATTTATATGATTTTTTACAAAAATAAAGTGAGATTTTACATATTTTTGAAATGGATATTTTTGTTAAAACGTACATAAACATGCTTTTGGACCTACACTATGGATAAAATATGATGAAAAATTATAAAATGCGAGCGCGGAAGCAAATATTTATATAATTTTTTACAAAAATAAAGTCAGATTTTACCTATTTTTGATGAATACGTTGTATATTGTAAGCTTCATTGGCTGGATTCTAGAATACTTACCACGCTTGAAATAGCAATTTTCTTGTTGCAATGTTTTCTTTAAGCTAAAATATGATGAAAAATCATAAAATTCGGGCGCGGAAGCAAATATTTATATGATTTCTTACAAAAATAAAGTCAGATTTTACCTATTCTTGAAATGGATATTTTTGCCAAAACATTCATAAACATGCTTTTGGTCCTATACTGTGGATAAAATATGATGAAAAATTATAAAATTCGGGCGCGGAAGCAAATATTTATATGATTTTTTACAAAAAAAAAGTCAGATTTTACCTATTTTTGATGAATACGTTGTATATTGTAAGCTTCATTGGCTGGATTCTAGAATAACTACCACACTTGAAATAGCAATTTTCTTGTTGCAATGTTTTCTTTTAGCTAAAATATGATGAAAAATCATAAAATTCGGGCGCGGAAGCAAATATTTATATGATTTTTTACAAAAATAAAGTCAGATTTTTCCTATTCATGAAATGGATATTTTTGTTAAAACATTCATAAACATGCATTTGGATCTATACTGCGGATAAAATATGATGAAAAATGATAAAATTCGGGCGCGCAAACAAATATTTATATGATTTTTTACAAAAAAAGTCAGATTTTACCTATTTATGATGAATACGTTGTATATTGTAAGCTACATGGGCTGGATTCTAGAATACCTAACACACTTGAAATAGCAATTTTCTTGTTGCAATATTTTCTTTTAGCTAAAATATGATAAAAAATCATAAAATTCGGGCGCGGAAGCAAATATTTATATGATTTTTTACAAAAATAAAGTCAGATTTTACATATTTTTGAAATGGACATTTTTGTTAAAACGTACATAAACATGCTTTTGGACTTACACTATGGATAAAATATGATGAAAAATTATAAAATTCGAGCGCGGAAGCAAATATTTATATAATTTTTTACAAAAATAAAGTCAGATTTTACCTATTTTTGATGAATACGTTGTATATTGTAAGCTTCATTTGCTGGATTGTAGAATACTTACCACACTTGAAATAGCAATTTTCTTGTTGCAATGTTTTCTTTTAGCTAAAATATGATGGAAAATCGTAATATTCGGGCGCGGAAGCAAATATTTATATGATTTCTTACAAAAATAAAGTCAGATTTTACCTATTCTTGAAATGGATATATTTGCTAAAACATTCATCAACATGCTTTTGGACCTATACTGTGGATAAAATATGATAAAAAATTATAAAATTCGGGCGCGGAAGCAAATATTTATATGATTTTTTATAAAAAAAAAGTCAGATTTTACCTATTTTTGATGAATACGTTGTATATTGTAAGCTACATGGGCTGGATTCTAAAATACCTAACACACTTGAAATAGCAATTTTCTTGTTGCAATGTTTTCTTTTAGCTAAAATATGATGAAAAATCATAAAATTCGGGATATTTTTCCTAAAACATTCATAAACATGCTTTTGGACCTATACTGTGGATAAAATATGATGAAAAATTATAAAATTCGGGCGCGCAAACAAATATTTATATGATTTTTTACAAAAAAAAGTCAGATTTTACCTATTTTTGATGAATACGTTGTATATTGTAAGCTTCATTGGCTGGATTCTAGAATACCTACCACACTTGAAATAGCAATTTTCTTGTTGCAATATTTTCTTTTAGCTAAAATATGATGAAAAATCATAAAATTCGGGCGCGGAAGCAAATATTTATATGATTTTTTACAAAAATACAGTGAGATTTTACATATATTTGAAATGGATATTTTTGTTAAAACGTACATAAACATGCTTTTGGACCTATACTATGGATAAAATATGATAAAAAATTAAAAAATTCGAGCGCGGAAGCAAATATTTATATAATTTTTTACAAAAATAAAGTCAGGTTTTACCTATTTTTGATGAATACGTTGTATATTGTAAGCTTCATTGGCTGGATTCTACAATACTTACCACACTTGAAATAGCAATTTTCTTGTTGCAATGTTTTCTTTTACCTAAACTATGATGAAAAATCATAAAATTCGGGCGCGGAAGCAAATATTTATGATTTTTTACAAAAATGAAATAGATTTTACATATTCTTGAAATGGATATTTTTGTTAAAACATTCATAAACATGCTTTTGGACCTATACTGTGGATAAAATATGATGAAAAATTATGAAATTCGGGCGCGGAAGCAAATATTTATATAATTTTTTACAAAAAAAAGTCAGATTTTACCTATTTTTGATGAATACATTGTATATTGTAAGCTTTATTGGCTGGATTGTAGAATACCTACCACACTTGAAATAGAAATTTTCTTGTTGCAATGTTTCTTTTCCTAAATTATGATGAAAAATCATAAAATTCGGGCGCGGAAGCAAATATTTATATGATTTCTTACAAAAATAAAGTCAGATTTTACCTATTCTTGAAATGGATATTTTTGTTAAAACATTCATACACATGCTTTTGGACCTATACTGCGGATAAAATATAATGAACAATTATAAAATTCGGGCGCGCTAACAAATATTTATATGATTTTTTACTAAAAAAAGTCAGATTTTACCTATTTTTGATGAATACGTTGTATATTGTAAGCTTCATTGGCTGGATTCTAGAAAACCTACCACACTTGAAATAGCAATTTTCTTGTTGCAATGTTTTCTTTTAGCTAAAATATGATGGAAAATCATAAAATTCGGGATATTTTTCCTAAAACATTCATAAACATGCTTTTGGACCTATACTGTGGATAAAATATGATGAAAAATCATAAAATTCGGGCGCGGAAGCAAATATTTATATAATTTTTTACAAAAATAAAGTCAGATTTTACCTATTTTTGATGAATACGTTGTATATTGTAAGCTTCATTGGCTGGATTCTAGAATACTTACCACACTTGAAATAGCAATTTTCTTGTTGCAATGTTTTCTTTTAGCTAAAATATGATGGAAAATCATAAAATTCGGGATATTTTTCCTAAAACATTCATAAACATGCTTTTGGACCTATACTGTGGATAAAATATGATGAAAAATTATAAAATTCGGGCGCGGAAGCAAATATTTATATGATTTTTTACCAAAAAAAAGTCAGATTTTACATATTTTTGATGAATACGTTTTATATTGTAAGCAACATGGGCTGGATTCTAAAATACCTAACACACTTGAAATAGCAATTTTCTTGTTGCAATGTTTTCTTTTAGCTAAAATATGATGAAAAATCATAAAATTCGGGCGCGGAAGCATATATTTATATGATTTTTTACAAAATTAAATTCAGATTTTTCCTATTCTTGAAATGGATATTTTTGTTAAAACATTCATAAACATGCATTTGGATTTATACTGCGGATAAAATATGATGAAAAATTATAAAATTCGGGCGCGCAAACAAATATTTATATGATTTTTTACAAAAAAAGTCAGATTTTACTTATTTTTGATGAATACGTTGTATATTGTAAGCTACATGGGCTGTATTCTAGAATACCTAACACACTTGAAATAGCAATTTTCTTGTTGCAATGTTTTCTTTTAGCTAAAATATGATGAAAAATCATGAAATTCGGGCGCGGAAGCAAATATTTACATGATTTTTTACAAAAATAAAGTCAGATTTTACATATTTTTGAATTGGATATTTTTGTTAAAACGTACATAAACATGCTTTTGGACCTATTCTATGGATAAAATATGATGAAAAATTATAAAATTCGAGCGCGGAAGCAAATATTTATATAATTTTTTACAAAAATAAAGTCTGATTTTATCTATTTTTGATGAATACGTTGTATATTGTAAGCTTCATTGGCTGGATTGTAGAATACTTACCACCCTTGAAATAGCTATTTTCTTGTTGCAATGTTTTCTATTAGCTAAAATATGATGGAAAATCATAAAATTCGGGATATTTTTCCTAAAACATTCATAAACATGCTTTTGGACCTATACTGTGGATAAAATATGATGAAAAATTATAAAATTCGGGCGCGGAAGCAAATATTTATATGATTTTTTACCAGAAAAAAGTCAGATTTTACATATTTTTGATGAATACGTTGTATATTGTAAGCTACATGGGCTGGATTTAAAAATACCTAACACACTTGAAATAGCAATTTTCTTGTTGCAATGTTTTCTTTAGCTAAAATATGATGAAAAATCATAAAATTCGGGCGCGGTAGCAAATATTTATATGATTTTTTACAAAAATAAAGTCAGATTTTTCCTATTCTTGAAATGGATATTTTTGTTAAAACATTCATAAACATGCATTTGGATCTATACTGCGGATAAAATATGATAAAAAATTATAAAATTCGGGCGCGCAAACAAATATTTATATGATTTTTTACAAAAAAAGTCAGATTTTACTTATTTTTGATGAATACGTTGTATATTGTAAGCTACATGGGCTGGATTCTAGAATACCTAACACACTTGAAATAGCAATTTTCTTGTTGCAATGTTTTCTTTTAGCTAAAATATTATGAAAAATCATAAAATTCGGGCGCGGAAGCAAATATTTATATGATTTTTTACAAAAATAAAGTCAGATTTTACATATTTTTGAAATGGATATTTTTGTTAAAACGTACATAAACATGCTTTTGGACCTATTCTATGGATAAAATATGATAACAAAATTATAAAATTCGAGCGCGGAAGTAAATATTTATATAATTTTTTACAAAAATAAAGTCAGATTTTATCTATTTTTGATGAATACGTTGTATATTGTAAGCTTCATTGGCTGGATTCTAGAATACTTACCACACTTGAAATAGCAATTTTCATGTTGCAATGTTTTCTTTTAGCTAAAATATGATGAAAAATCATAAATTTCGGGCGCGGAAGCAAATCTTTATATGATTTCTTACAAAAATAAAGTCAGATTTTACCTATTCTTGAAATGGATATTTTTGCTAAAACATTCATAAACATGCTTTTGGACCTATACTGTGGATAAAATATGATGAAAAATTATAAAATTCGGGCGCGCAAACAAATATTTATATGATTTTTTACAAAAAAAAAGTCAGATTTTTCCTATTTTTGATGAATACGTTGTATAATGTAAGCTAAATGGGCTAAATTCTAAAATACCTAACACACTTGAAATAGCAATTTTCTTGTTGCAATGTTTTCTTTTAGCTAAAATATGATGAAAAATCATAAAATTCGGGCGCGGAAGCAAATATTTATATGATTTTTTACAAAAATAAAGTCAGATTTTTCCTATTCTTGAAATGGATATTTTTGTTAAAACATTCATAAACATGCATTTGGATCTATACTGCGGATAAAATATGATGAAAAATTATAAAATTCGGGCGCGCAAACAAATATTTATATGATGTTTTACAAAAAAAGTCAGATTTTACCAATTTTTGATGAATACGTTGTATATTGTAAGCTACATGGGCTGGATTCTAAAATACCTAACACACTTGAAATACCAATTTTCTTGTTGCAATGTTTTATTTTAGCTAAAATATGATGAAAAATCATAAAATTCGGGCGCGGAAGCAAATATTTATATGATTTTTTACAAAAATAAAGTCAGATTTTACATATTTTTGAAATGGATATTTTTGTTAAAACGTACATAAACATGCTTTTGGACCTATACTATGGACAAAATATGATGAAAAATTATAAAATTCGAGCGCGGAAGCAAATATTTATATAATTTTTTACAAAATTAAAGTCAGATTTTACATATTCTTGTAATGGATATTTTTGTTAATACATTCATAAACATGCTTTTGGACCTATATTGTTGATAAAATATGATGAAAAATTATAAAATTCGGGCGCGGAAGCAAATATTTATATGATTTTTTACAAAAAAAAAGTCAGATTTTCCTATTTTTGATGAATACGTTGTATATTGTAAGCCTCATTGGCTTGATTCTAGAATACCTACCACACTTGAAATAGCAATTTTCTTGTTGCAATGTTTTCTTTTCCTAAATTATAATGAAAAATCATAAAATTCGGGCGCGGAAGCAAATATTTATATGATTTCTTACAAAAATAAAGTCAGATTTTACCTATTCTTGAAATGGATATTTTTGTTAAAACATTCATAAACATGCTTTTGGACCTATACTGTGGATAAAATATAATGAAAAATTATAAAATTCGGGCGCGGAAGCAAATATTTATATGATTTTTTACAAAAAAAAAGTCAGATTTTACCTATTTTTGATGAATACGTTGTATATTGTAAGCTACATGGGCTGGATTCTAGAATACCTAACACACTTGAAATAGCAATTTTCTTGTTGGAATGTTTTCTTTTAGCTAAAATATGATGAAAAATCATAAAATTCGGGCGCGAAAGCAAATATTTATATGATTTTTTACAAAAATAAAGTCAGATTTTTCCTATTCTTGAAATGGATATTTTTTTAAAACATTCATAAACATGCATTTGGACCTATACTGCGGATAAAATATGATGAAAAATTATAAAATATGATGAAAAATTATAAAATTCGGGCGCGCAAACAAATATTTATATGATTTTTTACAAAAAAATATTGTATTTTTACGAAGAAGGCAACTCCAATTAAATTGAACTCTTGCTTAACGAAAAGTATAACTTATTTATTGACAGTGTAAAATATACATCTAATGTCATATATCATTCAAAAACAACTTCACTATATAACATACATAGGCAACTTTAATTAAATAAATCCATAGGTATCATTCATAACTATAACACTTTCCCTTATTTAATTAAAGTTGAGACATGTTTGGTTTTATTAATAAAGTCCTATTTTGTTGCATAAGATCTTCAGTCTCGCTCTGGGTAGAGGCTTCGTCATAACATCTGCTACTTGATCTTCCGTAGGAATGTATTGAATCGCTAATTCGTCTTCTAATACTTTTTCTCGAATGAAAAAATACTTTATTTTAATATGCTTTGTTCGATGATGGAATTCAGGATTTTGTGTAATTTTCACTGTTGCCTGATTATCAATTCTGAGAATTGGTACTTGTTTCAGCTTTTCCATTTCATTGAACAGTCTTCTTAGCCAAATTATTTCTTTAACAGCTTCATGTGCTGCTATTAGTTCGGCTTCAGTTGTAGACGTTGCAGTCATCGACTGCCTTTTGCTAAGCCACGATACAGCTCCTCCTGCATGTGTAATTACTACGCCTGATGTTGATCGACCAGTCATATTACAACCGCCAAAATCTGCGTCACTGTAGCATTCTAATATTCCGGTGCTAATATTTGGACGATATATAATACCTGAATCATACGTGCCAGCAATATATCGTAGAACTCGTTTTAGTCTTACTACATCTTCCATAGTTGCAGAATCGAGTGATCTTGAAAGAAAGCTAACACTGTATGCTAGGTCCGGTCTAGTTCCTATCATCAAATACATTAGTGCTCCCACAGCTTGTCTATATGGAAAGTCACACTTCTTCATGCTTTTCTTTTCTGTTTCCGTTGTTTCTGGTTCTTTTAACATAGGTGTAGATACAGGCTTGCTATTTTCAAAATTGAAACGTTCTAAGACCCTTTTAGCGTACGCTTGCTGGTTTATATTTATTGATCCGTCTTCTAAACGTTCAATTTCTAATCCAAGAAAAAATGAAGCTGGTTTTACAGTGATCTTGAACTCGGATTTTAATTCTTTAATAAAATTATCAGCGTCTTGCTTGTCTGTTGCCATAACTAATCCATCGTCCACATAGAGAGCAATCATTAGCTTTTTATTGTTTCTTTCTATAATGTGCAAACATGGATCTGCTTCACTCGTCTTGAATCCTACTGAGGCAAGAAAAGCTCCAAATCGCTTATTCCAACACCTTGGGGCTTGTTTAAGGCCATACAGACTGCGCTTGAGTCTGCATACGCGGTCGGTTTTGTCTTCAAATCCCCTGGGTTACTGCATAAATATGGTTTCTTCTAACTCGCCATATAAAAATGCTGTTGATACATCGAACTGTGTTAAATGCATCTTCTCTGTTGCGGCAATACTTAACATCGATCGAATTGTGCTCAACTTGGCTACTGGAGTGAAAGTTTCAGTATAATCGATACCATACCGCTGAATGAAACCTTTTACGACAAGTCGTGCTTTAAATTTGTCAATGCTTCCGTCTGGATTCAGTTTTATACGGAAAACCCACTTGCATGGTAAGGCTTTTGCTCCTTTCGGTTATTGCATCAATTCCCATGTCTGATTTTCTTTCAGTGATTGTATTTCTCTCTCCATAGCTTGCTTCCACTGAACATTTTGATTGCTTTTCAATGCCTCTTCATATGAATCTGGATGATCTATTCCACTCATAATTTCTTCTGTAATCATGACATTGTATTCCAGTCGTGATGGCTTCTTCAGTTCTGAACGAGCTCTTAATTGTCGAATTTCTGGGATATTTTCTTCTTCATCAAATGCTTCATTTAATTCTTCAGAGTTATCTATCACTTCGTTTTCTTCTTTTCTTTCTGACTTTCCCTGATTTTTATCTCCAATATCTTGAAGCGGTAATCTGATGTGTTCTTCACACTTGCTAATTCTTTCTTCAAATGATACATCTCTGCAAAGAATAATTTTTCTCTCTTCTTTGACCCAAATTCTGTAACGCTCATCTCCATCATATCCTATAAGATATCCCTTGACTGCTTTTCTATCCATTTTCCGACGTCTCTGAACCGGAATGTGAGCATAACAGGTAGATCCTATTATACGTAAATGTTTTATTCTAGGCTTCTTTTCCATCCATATCTCAAATGGACTGATACCTTCTACTGATGATTTGCCAGTACGATTTAGAATATACACCGATGCTGCTACTAATTCTGCCCACATTGCTGCTGGAAAATTGGCTTTTTTATTAGAATGTTTGAGAGTTTTAGCCATCTCAACAATAGTGCGCATCTCATGCTCGCTGCCACCATTCTGCTGAGGTGTGTAAGGTGCTGTGAGCCTTTGCGTGATACCTTCTGCGTTTAGAATTTCTCTAACTTCTTTATTATCAAATTCCCTACCATTGTCGCTAAGTAACTCTTTAATCTGATGTCCGAATGTTTTTGAATGCTGAATATCATATTTAAGTGCATCTTTAACTTCTGATTTTTCTCTTGCAATGTAACAATATCTAAATTTACTGAAGGCATCTTTGAATACGACTAAATAGCTCTTCTTTTGAAAGGATTCTTGAAACGGTCCGCATACATCAGCTGACATGAGTTCACCAGGTCTACAAGTTTTCTCCCTATGTCCAAATGGATATCGATGTGCTTTGCCATATATACAGGGCTCACAAAGATCATTACTTAAAGGAACGTTTAAACTTAATTCTTTCTTCAGCTTTTCCCTCATGTGTCGCTTATCCTGGTGTCCCCATCTTTCATGATATAATTGCAATAGTGAATTATTATCAACGGAATTTATCTCAATCTTCTTTTTAGGTAAAATTGGCTTAAAGTCTGCTTTGTACAATGTTCCACATACCTCTCGTGATCCATGCACCACAACTTTGTTCTCAATTTTCAGCCAACACTCTCTTACTGTTGATATAAATTTGCTACTTAAATTTTTATCTTGAGCAGCTAACACTGAAAACAAATTTCTATATAGATTTGGAACATACCAAACATCCGTAAGTGTTATGTATTGACTACTCATCGCTGATGTCATCTGAATAGTACCCTTTCCTACTGCCATTAGAGTTTCTTTTCCTGCTGCTCTAATTTCACACGGATTGTCAAACTTTTGAAAATCAACAAAATATCTTTGACTATTAGTTACATGCTGTGTTGCTCCATTGTCAATCCACCATGTGACTTCCTTATTGTCAAGTGTGTTTACCTCATCGTTGGTGAACATCAGCAGGGCGTTACTAGCTGCAGATACCTCTTGTGTCTTCTTCTGTATTTCAATTTTACTTGGCCTTCCATCAGCTATCCACTTTCTACAGGTTCTTACCCAGAGACCTTTTACTTTACAATAATTGCAAATATCGTTCTTCCTGGAGTTATATTTGTTGGAATTAATCTTTTTCTTCTCACTGAAATTTTTTCTTTGCTTATTTGCATTTGCCACTAATGCCTCATGTACAGTTTTGTCTAAATTTGAACTTTTCAAAAAATTTCTTTCAAACATGCATAATTGTGTTGTTAACTCATCGAATGTTTTATTTTCTTCTCTTGTTAGTAACATCCAGCTTGATTGAAAAGTTTCAAATGTATTTGGTAAAATCTGTAAGGTTTTGCAAGCTAGCATAAGATCTGGAAGAGTATTTTCGTTCCTGAGACTGAGTCCGTTATTTAACTCATTCCACAAACTTTTTAATCTGGCTACGTGAGTAGAAACGTCGTCACCTTGTGTCCAGTTAAATGAAAAGAATTCAGTACATATCTTGAATAGCTGGTCTCTGGAAGAAGCTTCAAATTGTTGTTTTAATGCATCCCATGCATCGCAAGCTGTTTCTTTGTCCATAATTTTCTCGTAGACTGTATCAGTAATAGCACTTGTTATCATCGATTTTGCATAGCTGTTAGCCTTTCGGTACAAATCATACTTTTGCCTATAGTCCTTGATTTGTGCTGCCGACGCTGTATCTTCTAAAGGTTCTGGTTTTACTAACTTTCTGTCAATGACGTCTCATGCACCTTCATGATAATCTAGAAGATCACGTATCTTCCTTTTCCAAATTGGCCAATCCGTCTCTCCACTTAACGGCTTAATATGCTTTGATAAATCCATTGCTTTACTTTACCAAATTATCTCAAAGCAGATCTATGTTTTTTGACACTTGTCAATTAAATTTTCATTAAATTTTCTTCGTTTTTTAAAAGGGTGCGATACCTGGGCCCATAACCTATTGTATTTTTACGAAGAAAGCAACTCCAAATAAATTGAACTCTTGCTTAACGAAAAGTATAACTTATTTATTGACAGTGTAAAATATACATCTAATGTCATATATCATTCAAAAACAACTTCACTATATAACATACATAGGCAACTTTAATTAAATAAATCCATAGTTTTCTTTCATAACTATAACAAAAAAAAGTCAGATTTTACCCATTTTTGATGAATACGTTGTATATTGTAAGCTACATGGGCTGGATTCTAGAATACCTAACACACTTGAAATAGCAATTTTCTTGTTGCAATGTTTTCTTTTAGCTAAAATATGATGAAAAATCATAAAATTCGGGCGCGGAAGCAAATATTTATATGATTTCTTACAAAAATAAAGTCAGATTTTACCTATTCTTGAAATGGATATTTTTGTTAAAACATTCATAAACATGCTTTTGGACCTATACTGTGGATAAAATATGATGCAAAATTATAAAATTCGGGCGTGGAAGCAAATATTTATATGATTTTTTACAAAAAAAAAGTCAGATTTTACCTAGTTTTGATGAATACGTTGTATATTGTAAGCTACATGGGCTGGATTCTAAAATACCTAGCACACTTGAAATAGCAATTTTCTTGTTGCAATGTTTTCTTTTAGCTAAAATATGATAAAAAATCATAAAATTCGGGCGCGGAAGCAAATATTTATATGATTTTTTACAAAAATAAAGTCAGATTTTTCCTATTCTTGAAATGGATATTTTTGTTAAAACATTCATAAACATGCATTTGGATCTATGCTGAGGATAAAATATGATAAAAAATAATAAAATTCGGGCGCGCAAAGAAATATTTAAATGATTTTTTACAAAAAAAAAAGTCAGATTTTACCTATTTTTGATGAATACGTTGTATATTGTAAGCTACATGGGCTGGATTCTAGAAAACCTAACACACTTGAAATAGCAATTTTCTTGTTGCAATGTTTTCTTTTAGCTAAAATATGATGAATAGTCATAAAATTCGGGCGCGGAAGCAAATATTTATATGATTTTTTACAAAAATAAAGTCAGAATTTACCTATTTTTGATGAATACTTTGTATATTGTAAGCTTCATTGGCTGGAATCTAGAATACTTACCACACTTGAAATAGCAATTTTCTTGTTGCAATGATTTCTTTTAGCTAAAATATGATGGAAAATTATAAAATTTGGGCGCGGAAGCAAATATTTATATGATTTCTTACAAAAATAAAGTCAGATTTTACCTATTCTTGAAATGGATATTTTTGTTAAAACATTCAATAAAATGGTTTTGGACCTATACTGTGGATAAAATATGATGAAAAATTATAAAATTCTGGCGCGGAAGCAAATATTTATATGATTTTTTACAAAAAAAAGTCAGATTTTACCTATTTTTGATGAATACGTTGTATATTGTAAGCTACATGGGCTGGATTCTAGAATACCTAACACACTTGAAATAGCAATTTTCTTGTTGCAATGATTTCTTTTAGCTAAAATATGATAAAAAATTATAAAATTTGGGCGCGGAAGCAAATATTTATATGATTTCTTACAAAAATAAAGTCAGATTTTATCTATTCTTGAAATGGATATTTTTGTTAAAACATTCATAAACATGCTTTTGGACCTATACTGTGGATAATATATGATGAAAAATTATAAAATTCGGGCGCGGCAGCAAATATTTATATGATTTTTTACAAAAATAAAGTCAGATTTTTCTTATTCTCGAAATGAATATTTTTGTTAAAACATTCATAAACATGCATTTGGATCTACACTGCGGATAAAATATGATAAAAAATTATAAAATTCCGGCGCGCAAACAAATATTTATATGATTTTTTACAAAAAAAAAGTCAGTTTTTACTTATTTTTGATGAATACGTTGTATATTGTAAGCTACATGGGCTGTATTCTAGAATATCTAACACACTTGAAATAGCAATTTTCTTGTTGCAATGTTTTCTTTTAGCTAAAATATGATGAAAAATCATAAAATTCGGGCGCGGAAGCAAATATTTATATGATTTTTGACAAAAATAAAGTCAGATTTTACATATTTTTGTAATGGATATTTTTGTTAAAACGTTCATAAACATGCTTTTGGACCTATACTATGGATAAACTATGATGAAAAATTATAAAATTCGAGCGCGGAAGCAAATATTTATATAATTTTTTACAAAAATCAAGTCAGATTTTACCTATTTTTGATGAATACGTTGTATATTGTAAGCTTCATTGTCTGGATTCTGGAATACCTACCACACTTGAAATAGCAATTTTCTTGTTGCAATGTTTTCGTTTACCTAAATTATGATGAAAAATCATAAAATTCGGGCGCGGAGGCAAATATTAATATGATCTTTTACAAAAATAAAGTCAGAATTTACATATTCTTGAAATGGATATTTTTGTTAATACATTCATAAACATGCTTTTGGACCTATACTGTGGATAAAATATGATGAAAAATTATAAAATTCGGGCGCTGAAGCAAATGTTTATATGATTTTTTCCAAAAAAAAGTCAGATTTTACCTATTTTTGATGAATATGTTGTATATTGTAAGCTTCATTGGCTAGATTCTAGAATACCTACCACACTTGAAATAGCAATTTTCTTGTTGTAATGTTTTTCTTTTACCTAAATTATGATGAAAAATCATAAAATTCGGGCGCGGAAGCAAATATTTATATGATTTTTTACAAAAATAAAGTCAGATTTTACCTATTCTTGAAATGGATATTTTTGTTAAAACATTCATAAACATGCTTTTGGACCTATACTGTGGATAAAATATGATGAAAAATTATAAAATTCGGGCGCGAAAGCAAATATTTATATGATTTTTTACAAAAAAAAAGTCAGATTTTACCTATTTTTGATGAATACGTTGTATATTGTAAACTACATGGGCTGGATTCTAGAATACCTACCACACTTGAAATAGCAAATATCTTTGACTATTAGTTACATGCTGTGTTGCTCCATTGTCAATCCACCATGTGACTTCCTTATTGTCAAGTGTGTTTACCTCATCGTTGGTGAACATCAGCAGGGCGTTACTAGCTGCAGATACCTCTTGTGTCTTCTTCTGTATTTCAATTTTACTTGGCCTTCCATCAGCTATCCACTTTCTACAGGTTCTTACCCAGTGACCTTTTACTTTACAATAATTGCAAATATCGTTCTTCCTGGAGTTATATTTGTTGGAATTAATCTTTTTCTTCTCACTGAAATTTTTTCTTTGCTTATTTGCATTTGCCACTAATGCCTCATGTACAGTTTTGTCTAAATTTGAACTTTTCAAAAAATTTCTTTCAAACATGCATAATTGTGTTGTTAACTCATCGAATGTTTTATTTTCTTCTCTTGTTAGTAACATCCAGCTTGATTGAAAAGTTTCAAATGTATTTGGTAAAATCTGTAAGGTTTTGCAAGCTAGCATAAGATCTGGAAGAGTATTTTCGTTCCTGAGACTGAGTCCGTTATTTAACTCATTCCACAAACTTTTTAATCTGGCTACGTGAGTAGAAACGTCGTCACCTTGTGTCCAGTTAAATGAAAAGAATTCAGTACATATCTTGAATAGCTGGTCTCTGGAAGAAGCTTCAAATTGTTGTTTTAATGCATCCCATGCATCGCAAGCTGTTTCTTTGTCCATAATTTTCTCGTAGACTGTATCAGTAATAGCACTTGTTATCATCGATTTTGCATAGCTGTTAGCCTTTCGGTACAAATCATACTTTTGCCTATAGTCCTTGATTTGTGCTGCCGACGCTGTATCTTCTAAAGGTTCTGGTTTTACTAACTTTCTGTCAATGACGTCTCATGCACCTTCATGATAATCTAGAAGATCACGTATCTTCCTTTTCCAAATTGGCCAATCCGTCTCTCCACTTAACGGCTTAATATGCTTTGATAAATCCATTGCTTTACTTTACCAAATTATCTCAAAGCAAATCTATGTTTTTTGACACTTGTCAATTAAATTTTCATTAAATTTTCTTCGTTTTTTAAAAGGGTGCGATACCTGGGCCCAGAAACCTATTGTATTTTTACGAAGAAAGCAACTCCAATTAAATTGAACTCTTGCTTAACGAAAAGTATAACTTATTTATTGACAGTGTTAATACATTCATAAACATGCTTTTGGACCTATACTGTGGATAAAATATGATAAAAAATTATAAAATTCGGGCGCTGAAGCAAATGTTTATATGATTTTTTCCAAAAAAAAGTCAGATTTTACCTATTTTTGATGAATATGTTGTATATTGTAAGCTTCATTGGCTAGATTCTAGAATACCTACCACACTTGAAATAGCAATTTTCTTGTTGTAATGTTTTCTTTTACCTAAATTATGATGAAAAATCATAAAATTCGGGCGCGGAAGCAAATATTTATATGATTTTTTACAAAAATAAAGTCAGATTTTACCTATTCTTGAAATGGATATTTTTGTTAAAACATTCATAAACATGCTTTTGGACCTATACTGTGGATAAAATATGATGAAAAATTATAAAATTCGGGCGCGAAAGCAAATATTTATATGATTTTTTACAAAAAAAAAGTCAGATATTACCTATTTTTGATGAATACGTTGTATATTGTAAGCTACATGGGCTGGATTCTAGAATACCTACCACACTTGAAATAGCAATTTTCTTGTTGCAATGTTTTCTTTTAGCTAACATATGATGAAAAATCATAAAATTCGGGCGCGGAAGCAAATATTTATATGATTTTTTACAAAAATAAAATCAGATTTTTCCTATTCTTGAAATGGATATTTTTGTTAAAACATTCATAAACATGCATTTGGATCTATACTGCGGATAAAATATGATAAAAAATTATAAAATTCGGGCATGCAAACAAATATTTATATGATTTTTTACAAAAAAAAGTCAGATTTTACCTATTTTTGATGAATACGTTGTATATTGTAAGCTACACGGGCTGGATTCTAAAATACCTAACACACTTGAAATAGCAATTTTCTTGTTGCAATGTTTTCTTTTAGCTAAAATATGATGAAAAATCATAAAACATTCATAAACATGCTTTTCGAGCACGGAAGCAAATATTTATATGATTTTTTACTAAAATAAAGTCAGATTTTACATATTTTTGAAATGGATATTTTTGTTAATACATTCATAAACATGCTTTTGGACTATACAGTGGATAAAATATGATGAAAAATTATAAAATTCGAGCGCGGAAGCAAATATTTATATAATTTTTTACAAAAATAAAGTCAGATTTTACCTATTTTTGATGAATACGTTGTATATTTTAAGCTTCATTGGCTGGATTCTAGAATACCTACTAATTATGATGAAAAATCATAAAATACGGGCGCGAAAGCAAATAATTATATGATTTTTTACAAAATTAAAGTCTGATTTTACCTATTCTTGAAATGGATATTTTTGTTAAAACATTCATAAACATGCATTTGGACCTATACTGCGGATAAAATATGATGAAAAATTATAATATTCGGGCGCGCAAACAATATTTATATGATTTTTTGCAAAAAAAGGTCAGATTTTACCTATTTTTGATGAATAAGTTGTATATTTTAAGCTACATGGGCTGGATTCTAGAATACCTACAACACTTGAAATAGCAATTTTCTTGTTGCAATGTTTTCTTTTAGCTAAAATATGATGAGAAATCATAAAATTCGGGTGCATAAGCAAATATTTATATGATTTTTTACAAAAATAAAGTCAGATTTTTCTTATTCTTGAAATGGATATTTTTGTTAAAACATTCATAAACAAGCTTTTGGACCTATACAGCCGATAAAATATGATGAAAAATTATAAAATTCGGACGCGCAAACAAATATTTATATGATTTTTTACAAAAGAAAGTCAGATTTTACCTATTTTTGATGAATACGTAGTATATTGTAAGCTACATGGGCTGGATTCTAGAATACCTAACACACTTGAAATAGCAATTTTCTTGTTGCAATGTTTTCTTTTAGCTAAAATATGATAAAAAATCATAAAATTCGGGCGCGGAAGCAAATATTTATATGATTTTTTACAAAAATAAAGTCAGATTTTACATATTTTCGAAATGGATATTTTTATTAAAACGTTTATAAACATGCTTTTGGACCTATACTATGAATAAACTATGATGAAAAATTATAAAATTCGAGCGCAGAAGCAAATATTTATATAATTTTTTACAAAAATCAAGTCAGATTTTACCTATTTTTGATGAATGCGTTGTATATTGTAAGCATCATTGGCTGGATTCTAGAATACCTACCACACTTGAAATAGCAATTTTCTTGTTGCAATGTTTTCTTTTACCTAAAGTATGATGAAAAACATAAAATTCGGGCGCGGAGGCAAATATTAATATGATATTTTACAAAAATAAAGTCTGGTTTTACATATTCTTGAAATGGATATTTTTGTTAATACATTCATAAACATGCTTTTGGACCTATACTGTGAATAGAATATGATGAAAAATTATAAAATTCGGGCGCGGAAGCAAATATTTATATGATTTTTTACAAAAAAAAAGGTCAGACTTTACCTATTTTTGATGAATACGTTGTATATTGTAACCTTCATTGGCTGGATTCTAGAATACCTACCACACTTGAAATAGCCATTTTCTTGTTGCAATGTTTTCTTTTACCTAAAATATGATAAAAAATCATAAAATTCGGGAGCGGAAGCAAATATTTATATGATTTTTTACAAAAATAAAGTCAGATTTTACCTATTCTTGAAATGGATATTTTTATTAAAACATTCATAAACATGCTTTTGGACCTATACTGTGGATAAAATATGATAAAAAATTATAAAATTCGAGCCCGAAAGCAAATATTTATATGATTTTTTACAAAAAAAGTCAGATTTTACCTATTTTTGATGAATACGTTGTATATTGTAAGCTACATGGGCTGAATTCTAGAATACCTACCACACTTGAAATAGCAATTTTCTTGTTGCAATGTTTTCTTTTACATAAATTATGATGAAAAATCATAAAATTCGGGCGCGGAAGCATATATTTATATTATTTTTTACAAAAATAAAGTCAGATTTTTCCTATTCTTGAAATGGATATTTTTGTTAAAACATTCATAAACATGCATTTGGACCTATATTGCGGATAAAATATGATGAAAAATTATGAAATATGATAAAAAATTATAAAATTCGGGCGCGCAAACAAATATTTATATGATTTTTTACAAAAAAAAAGTCAGATTTTACCTATTTTTGAAGAATACGTTGTATATTGTAAGCTACATGGGCTGGATTCTAGAATACCTAACACACTTGTAATAGCAATTTTCTTGTTGCAATGTTTTCATTTAGCTAAAATATGATGAAAAATCATAAAATTCGGGCGCGGAAGCAAATATTTATATGATTTTTGACAAAAATAAAATCAGAGTTTACATATTTTTGAAATGGATATTTTTGTTAAAACGTTCATAAACATGCTTTAGGACCTATACTATGGATAAACTATGATGAAAAATTATAAAATTCGAGCGCGGAAGCAAATATTTATATAATTTTTTACAAAAATCAAGTCAGATTTTACCTATTTTTGATGAATACGTTGTATATTGTAAGCTTCATTGTCTGGATTCTGGAATACCTACCACACTTGAAATAGCAATTTTCTTGTTGCAATGTTTTCGTTTGCCTAAATTATGATGAAAAATCACAAAATTCGGGCGAGGAGGCAAATATTAATATGATCTTTTACAAAAATAAAGTCAGAATTTACATATTCTTGAAATGGATATTTTTGTTAATACATTCATTAACATGCTTTTGGACCTATACTGTGGATAAAATTTGATGAAAAATTATAAAATTCGGGCGCTGAAGCAAATGTTTATATGATTTTTTACAAAAAAAAGTCAGATTTTACCTATTTTTGATGAATACGTTGTATATTGTAACCTTCAATGCCTGGATTCTAGAATACCTACCACACTTGAAATAGCAATTTTCTTGTTGCAATGTTTTCTTTTACCTAAATTATGATGAAAAATCATAAAATTCGGGCGCGGAAGCAAATATTTATATGATTTTTTACAAAAATAAAGTCAGATTTTTCCTATTCTTGAAATGGATATTTTTGTTAAAACATTCATAAACATGCTTTCGGACCTATACTGCGGATAAAATATGATGAAAAATTATAAAATTCGGGCACGCAAACAAATATTTATATGATTTTTTACAAAAAAAGTCTGATTTTACCTATTTTCGATGAATACGTTGTATATTGTAAGCTACATGGGCTGGATTCTAGAATACCTAACACACTTGAAATAGCAATTTTCTTGTTGCAATGTTTTCTTTTAGCTAAAATATGATAAAAAATCATAAAATACGGGCACGGAAGCTAATATTTATATGAATTTTTACTAAAATAAAGTCAGATTTTACATATTTTTGAAATGGATATTTTTGTTAAAACGTTCATAAACATGCTTTTGGACCTATACTAGGGATAAAATATGATGAAAAATTATAAAATTCGAGCGCGGAAGCAAATATTTATATAATTTTTTACAAAAATAAAGACAGATATTATCTATTTTTGATGAATACGTTGTATATTGTAAGCTTCATTGGCTGGATTCTATAATACCTACCACACTTGAAATAGCAATTTTCTTGTTGCAATGTTTTCTTTTACCTAAATTATGATGAAAAATCATAAAATTTGGACGCGGAAGCAAATATTTATATGATTTTTTACAAAAATAAAGTCAGATTTTACCTATTCTTGAAATGGATATTTTTGTTAAAACATTCATAAACATGCTTTTGGACCTATACTGTGGATAAAATATGATGAAAAATTATAAAATTCGGGCGCGAAAGCAAATATTTATATTATTTTTTACAAAAAAAAGTCAGATTTTACCTATTTTTGATGAATACGTTGTATATTGTAAACTACATGGGCTGGATTCTAGAATACCTACCACACTTGAAATAGCAAATATCTTTGACTATTAGTTACATGCTGTGTTGCTCCATTGTCAATCCACCATGTGACTTCCTTATTGTCAAGTGTGTTTACCTCATCGTTGGTGAACATCAGCAGGGCGTTACTAGCTGCAGATACCTCTTGTGTCTTCTTCTGTATTTCAATTTTACTTGGCCTTCCATCAGCTATCCACTTTCTACAGGTTCTTACCCAGTGACCTTTTACTTTACAATAATTGCAAATATCGTTCTTCCTGGAGTTATATTTGTTGGAATTAATCTTTTTCTTCTCACTGAAATTTTTTCTTTGCTTATTTGCATTTGCCACTAATGCCTCATGTACAGTTTTGTCTAAATTTGAACTTTTCAAAAAATTTCTTTCAAACATGCATAATTGTGTTGTTAACTCATCGAATGTTTTATTTTCTTCTCTTGTTAGTAACATCCAGCTTGATTGAAAAGTTTCAAATGTATTTGGTAAAATCTGTAAGGTTTTGCAAGCTAGCATAAGATCTGGAAGAGTATTTTCGTTCCTGAGACTGAGTCCGTTATTTAACTCATTCCACAAACTCTTTAATCTGGCTACGTGAGTAGAAACGTCGTCACCTTGTGTCCAGTTAAATGAAAAGAATTCAGTACATATCTTGAATAGCTGGTCTCTGGAAGAAGCTTCAAATTGTTGTTTTAATGCATCCCATGCATCGCAAGCTGTTTCTTTGTCCATAATTTTCTCGTAGACTGTATCAGTAATAGCACTTGTTATCATCGATTTTGCATAGCTGTTAGCCTTTCGGTACAAATCATACTTTTGCCTATAGTCCTTGATTTGTGCTGCCGACGCTGTATCTTCTAAAGGTTCTGGTTTTACTAACTTTCTGTCAATGACGTCTCATGCACCTCCATGATAATCTAGAAGATCACGTATCTTTCTTTTCCAAATTGGCCAATCCGTCTCTCCACTTAACGGCTTAATATGCTTTGATAAATCCATTGCTTTACTTTACCAAATTATCTCAAAGCAAATCTATGTTTTTTGACACTTGTCAATTAAATTTTCATTAAATTTTCTTCGTTTTTTAAAAGGGTGCGATACCTGGGCCCAGAACCTATTGTATTTTTACGAAGAAAGCAACTCCAATTAAATTGAACTCTTGCTTAACGAAAAGTATAACTTATTTATTGACAGTGTTAATACATTCATAAACATGCTTTTGGACCTATACTGTGGATAAAATATGATGAAAAATTATAAAATTCGGGCGCTGAAGCAAATGTTTATATGATTTTTTCCAAAAAAAAGTCAGATTTTACCTATTTTTGATGAATATGTTGTATATTGTAAGCTTCATTGGCTAGATTCTAGAATACCTACCACACTTGAAATAGCAATTTTCTTGTTGTAATGTTTTCTTTTACCTAAATTATGATGAAAAATCATAAAATTCGGGCGCGGAAGCAAATATTTATATGATTTTTTACAAAAATAAAGTCAGATTTTACCTATTCTTGAAATGGATATTTTTGTTAAAACATTCATAAACATGCTTTTGGACCTATACTGTGGATAAAATATGATGAAAAATTATAAAATTCGGGCGCGAAAGCAAATATTTATATGATTTTTTACAAAAAAAAAGTCAGATATTACCTATTTTTGATGAATACGTTGTATATTGTAAGCTACATGGGCTGGATTCTAGAATACCTACCACACTTGAAATAGCAATTTTCTTGTTGCAATGTTTTCTTTTAGCTAACATATGATGAAAAATCATAAAATTCGGGCGCGGAAGCAAATATTTATATGATTTTTTACAAAAATAAAATCAGATTTTTCCTATTCTTGAAATGGATATTTTTGTTAAAACATTCATAAACATGCATTTGGATCTATACTGCGGATAAAATATGATAAAAAATTATAAAATTCGGGCATGCAAACAAATATTTATATGATTTTTTACAAAAAAAAGTCAGATTTTACCTATTTTTGATGAATACGTTGTATATTGTAAGCTACACGGGCTGGATTCTAAAATACCTAACACACTTGAAATAGCAATTTTCTTGTTGCAATGTTTTCTTTTAGCTAAAATATGATGAAAAATCATAAAACATTCATAAACATGCTTTTCGAGCACGGAAGCAAATATTTATATGATTTTTTACTAAAATAAAGTCAGATTTTACATATTTTTGAAATGGATATTTTTGTTAATACATTCATAAACATGCTTTTGGACCTATACAGTGGATAAAATATGATGAAAAATTATAAAATTCGAGCGCGGAAGCAAATATTTATATAATTTTTTACAAAAATAAAGTCAGATTTTACCTATTTTTGATGAATACGTTGTATATTTTAAGCTTCATTGGCTGGATTCTAGAATACCTACTAATTATGATGAAAAATCATAAAAAACGGGCGCGAAAGCAAATAATTATATGATTTTTTACAAAATTAAAGTCTGATTTTACCTATTCTTGAAATGGATATTTTTGTTAAAACATTCATAAACATGCATTTGGACCTATACTGCGGATAAAATATGATGAAAAATTATAATATTCGGGCGCGCAAACAAATATTTATATGATTTTTTGCAAAAGAAGGTCAGATTTTACCTATTTTTGATGAATAAGTTGTATATTTTAAGCTACATGGGCTGGATTCTAGAATACCTACAACACTTGAAATAGCAATTTTCTTGTTGCAATGTTTTCTTTTAGCTAAAATATGATGAGAAATCATAAAATTCGGGTGCATAAGCAAATATTTATATGATTTTTTACAAAAATAAAGTCAGATTTTTCTTATTCTTGAAATGGATATTTTTGTTAAAACATTCATAAACAAGCTTTTGGACCTATACAGCCGATAAAATATGATGAAAAATTATAAAATTCGGACGCGCAAACAAATATTTATATGATTTTTTACAAAAGAAAGTCAGATTTTACCTATTTTTGATGAATACGTAGTATATTGTAAGCTACATGGGCTGGATTCTAGAATACCTAACACACTTGAAATAGCAATTTTCTTGTTGCAATGTTTTCTTTTAGCTAAAATATGATAAAAAATCATAAAATTCGGGCGCGGAAGCAAATATTTATATGATTTTTTACAAAAATAAAGTCAGATTTTACATATTTTCGAAATGGATATTTTTATTAAAACGTTTATAAACATGCTTTTGGACCTATACTATGAATAAACTATGATGAAAAATTATAAAATTCGAGCGCAGAAGCAAATATTTATATAATTTTTTACAAAAATCAAGTCAGATTTTACCTATTTTTGATGAATGCGTTGTATATTGTAAGCATCATTGGCTGGATTCTAGAATACCTACCACACTTGAAATAGCAATTTTCTTGTTGCAATGTTTTCTTTTACCTAAAGTATGATGAAAAACATAAAATTCGGGCGCGGAGGCAAATATTAATATGATATTTTACAAAAATAAAGTCTGGTTTTACATATTCTTGAAATGGATATTTTTGTTAATACATTCATAAACATGCTTTTGGACCTATACTGTGAATAGAATATCCAATTAAATTGAACTCTTGCTTAACGAAAAGTATAACTTATTTATTGACAGTGTTAATACATTCATAAACATGCTTTTGGACCTATACTGTGGATAAAATATGATGAAAAATTATAAAATTCGGGCGCTGAAGCAAATGTTTATATGATTTTTTCCAAAAAAAAGTCAGATTTTACCTATTTTTGATGAATATGTTGTATATTGTAAGCTTCATTGGCTAGATTCTAGAATACCTACCACACTTGAAATAGCAATTTTCTTGTTGTAATGTTTTCTTTTACCTAAATTATGATGAAAAATCATAAAATTCGGGCGCGGAAGCAAATATTTATATGATTTTTTACAAAAATAAAGTCAGATTTTACCTATTCTTGAAATGGATATTTTTGTTAAAACATTCATAAACATGCTTTTGGACCTATACTGTGGATAAAATATGATGAAAAATTATAAAATTCGGGCGCGAAAGCAAATATTTATATGATTTTTTACAAAATAAAAGTCAGATATTACCTATTTTTGATGAATACGTTGTATATTGTAAGCTACATGGGCTGGATTCTAGAATACCTACCACACTTGAAATAGCAATTTTCTTGTTGCAATGTTTTCTTTTAGCTAACATATGATGAAAAATCATAAAATTCGGGCGCGGAAGCAAATATTTATATGATTTTTTACAAAAATAAAATCAGATTTTTCCTATTCTTGAAATGGATATTTTTGTTAAAACATTCATAAACATGCATTTGGATCTATACTGCGGATAAAATATGATAAAAAATTATAAAATTCGGGCATGCAAACAAATATTTATATGATTTTTTACAAAAAAAAGTCAGATTTTACCTATTTTTGATGAATACGTTGTATATTGTAAGCTACACGGGCTGGATTCTAAAATACCTAACACACTTGAAATAGCAATTTTCTTGTTGCAATGTTTTCTTTTAGCTAAAATATGATGAAAAATCATAAAACATTCATAAACATGCTTTTCGAGCACGGAAGCAAATATTTATATGATTTTTTACTAAAATAAAGTCAGATTTTACATATTTTTGAAATGGATATTTTTGTTAATACATTCATAAACATGCTTTTGGACCTATACAGTGGATAAAATATGATGAAAAATTATAAAATTCGAGCGCGGAAGCAAATATTTATATAATTTTTTACAAAAATAAAGTCAGATTTTACCTATTTTTGATGAATACGTTGTATATTTTAAGCTTCATTGGCTGGATTCTAGAATACCTACTAATTATGATGAAAAATCATAAAAAACGGGCGCGAAAGCAAATAATTATATGATTTTTTACAAAATTAAAGTCTGATTTTACCTATTCTTGAAATGGATATTTTTGTTAAAACATTCATAAACATGCATTTGGACCTATACTGCGGATAAAATATGATGAAAAATTATAATATTCGGGCGCGCAAACAAATATTTATATGATTTTTTGCAAAAGAAGGTCAGATTTTACCTATTTTTGATGAATAAGTTGTATATTTTAAGCTACATGGGCTGGATTCTAGAATACCTACAACACTTGAAATAGCAATTTTCTTGTTGCAATGTTTTCTTTTAGCTAAAATATGATGAGAAATCATAAAATTCGGGTGCATAAGCAAATATTTATATGATTTTTTACAAAAATAAAGTCAGATTTTTCTTATTCTTGAAATGGATATTTTTGTTAAAACATTCATAAACAAGCTTTTGGACCTATACAGCCGATAAAATATGATGAAAAATTATAAAATTCGGACGCGCAAACAAATATTTATATGATTTTTTACAAAAGAAAGTCAGATTTTACCTATTTTTGATGAATACGTAGTATATTGTAAGCTACATGGGCTGGATTCTAGAATACCTAACACACTTGAAATAGCAATTTTCTTGTTGCAATGTTTTCTTTTAGCTAAAATATGATAAAAAATCATAAAATTCGGGCGCGGAAGCAAATATTTATATGATTTTTTACAAAAATAAAGTCAGATTTTACATATTTTCGAAATGGATATTTTTATTAAAACGTTTATAAACATGCTTTTGGACCTATACTATGAATAAACTATGATGAAAAATTATAAAATTCGAGCGCAGAAGCAAATATTTATATAATTTTTTACAAAAATCAAGTCAGATTTTACCTATTTTTGATGAATGCGTTGTATATTGTAAGCATCATTGGCTGGATTCTAGAATACCTACCACACTTGAAATAGCAATTTTCTTGTTGCAATGTTTTCTTTTACCTAAAGTATGATGAAAAACATAAAATTCGGGCGCGGAGGCAAATATTAATATGATATTTTACAAAAATAAAGTCTGGTTTTACATATTCTTGAAATGGATATTTTTGTTAATACATTCATAAACATGCTTTTGGACCTATACTGTGAATAGAATATGATGAAAAATTATAAAATTCGGGCGCGGAAGCAAATATTTATATGATTTTTTACAAAAAAAAAGGTCAGACTTTACCTATTTTTGATGAATACGTTGTATATTGTAACCTTCATTGGCTGGATTCTAGAATACCTACCACACTTGAAATAGCCATTTTCTTGTTGCAATGTTTTCTTTTACCTAAAATATGATAAAAAATCATAAAATTCGGGAGCGGAAGCAAATATTTATATGATTTTTTACAAAAATAAAGTCAGATTTTACCTATTCTTGAAATGGATATTTTTATTAAAACATTCATAAACATGCTTTTGGACCTATACTGTGGATAAAATATGATAAAAAATTATAAAATTCGAGCCCGAAAGCAAATATTTATATGATTTTTTACAAAAAAAAGTCAGATTTTACCTATTTTTGATGAATACGTTGTATATTGTAAGCTACATGGGCTGAATTCTAGAATACCTACCACACTTGAAATAGCAATTTTCTTGTTGCAATGTTTTCTTTTACATAAATTATGATGAAAAATCATAAAATTCGGGCGCGGAAGCATATATTTATATTATTTTTTACAAAAATAAAATCAGATTTTTCCTATTCTTGAAATGGATATTTTTGTTAAAACATTCATAAACATGCATTTGGACCTATATTGCGGATAAAATATGATGAAAAATTATAAAATATGATAAAAAATTATAAAATTCGGGCGCGCAAACAAATATTTATATGATTTTTTACAAAAAAAAAGTCAGATTTTACCTATTTTTGAAGAATACGTTGTATATTGTAAGCTACATGGGCTGGATTCTAGAATACCTAACACACTTGTAATAGCAATTTTCTTGTTGCAATGTTTTCATTTAGCTAAAATATGATGAAAAATCATAAAATTCGGGCGCGGAAGCAAATATTTATATGATTTTTGACAAAAATAAAATCAGAGTTTACATATTTTTGAAATGGATATTTTTGTTAAAACGTTCATAAACATGCTTTTGGACCTATACTATGGATAAACTATGATGAAAAATTATAAAATTCGAGCGCGGAAGCAAATATTTATATAATTTTTTACAAAAATCAAGTCAGATTTTACCTATTTTTGATGAATACGTTGTATATTGTAAGCTTCATTGTCTGGATTCTGGAATACCTACCACACTTGAAATAGCAATTTTCTTGTTGCAATGTTTTCGTTTGCCTAAATTATGATGAAAAATCACAAAATTTGGGCGAGGAGGCAAATATTAATATGATCTTTTACAAAAATAAAGTCAGAATTTGCATATTCTTGAAATGGATATTTTTGTTAATACATTCATTAACATGCTTTTGGACCTATACTGTGGATAAAATTTGATGAAAAATTATAAAATTCGGGCGCTGAAGCAAATGTTTATATGATTTTTTACAAAAAAAAGTCAGATTTTACCTATTTTTGATGAATACGTTGTATATTGTAACCTTCAATGCCTGGATTCTAGAATACCTACCACACTTGAAATAGCAATTTTCTTGTTGCAATGTTTTCTTTTACCTAAATTATGATGAAAAATCATAAAATTCGGGCGCGGAAGCAAATATTTATATGATTTTTTACAAAAATAAAGTCAGATTTTTCCTATTCTTGAAATGGATATTTTTGTTAAAACATTCATAAACATGCTTTCGGACCTATACTGCGGATAAAATATGATGAAAAATTATAAAATTCGGGCACGCAAACAAATATTTATATGATTTTTTACAAAAAAAAAGTCAGATTTTACCTATTTTTGAAGAATACGTTGTATATTGTAAGCTACATGGGCTGGATTCTAGAATACCTAACACACTTGTAATAGCAATTTTCTTGTTGCAATGTTTTCATTTAGCTAAAATATGATGAAAAATCATAAAATACGGGCACGGAAGCTATTATTTATATGAATTTTTACTAAAATAAAGTCAGATTTTACATATTTTTGAAATGGATATTTTTGTTAAAACGTTCATAAACATGCTTTTGGACCTATACTAGGGATAAAATATGATGAAAAATTATAAAATTCGAGCGCGGAAGCAAATATTTATATAATTTTTTACAAAAATAAAGACAGATATTATCTATTTTTGATGAATACGTTGTATATTGTAAGCTTCATTGGCTGGATTCTATAATACCTACCACACTTGAAATAGCAATTTTCTTGTTGCAATGTTTTCTTTTACCTAAATTATGATGAAAAATCATAAAATTTGGACGCGGAAGCAAATATTTATATGATTTTTTACAAAAATAATGTCAGATTTTACCTATTCTTGAAATGAATATTTTTGTTAAAACATTCATAAACATGCTTTTGGACCTATACTGTGGATAAAATATGATGAAAAATTATAAAATTCGGGCGCGAAAGCATATATTTATATGATTTTTTACAAAAAAAAAGTCAGATTTTACCTATTTTGCTGAATACGTTGTATATTGTAAGCTACATAGGCTGGATTCAAGAATACCTACCACACTTGAAATAGCAATTTTCTTGTTGCAATGTTTTCTTTTAGCTAAAATATGATGGAAAATCATAAAATTCGGGCGCGGAAGCAAATATTTATATGATTTTTTACAAAAATAAAGTCAGATTTTTCCTATTCTTGAAATGGATATTTTTGTTAAAACATTCATAAACATGCATTTGGATCTATACTGCGGATAAAATATGATGAAAAATTATAAAGTTCGGGCGCGCAAACAAATATTTATATGATTTTTTACAAAAAAAAAAGTCAGATTTTACGTATTTTTGATGAATACGTTTTATATTGTAAACTACATGGGCTGGATTCTAGAACACCTAACACACTTGAAATAGCAATTATCTTGTAGCAATGTTTTTTTTAGCTAAAATATGATGAAAAATCATAAAATTCGGGCACGGAAGCAAATATTTATATGATTTTTTACAAAAATAAAGTCAGATTTTACCTATTTTTGATGAATACGTTGTATATTGAAAGCTTCATTGGCTGGATTCTAGAATACCTACCACACTTGAAATTGCAATTTTCTTGTTGCAATGTTTTCTTTTACCTAAAATATGATGAAAAATCATAAAATTCAGGCGCGGAAGCAAATATTTATATGATTTTTTACAAAAATAAAGTCAGATTTTTCCTATTCTTGAAATGGATATTTTTGTTAAAACATTCATAAACATGCTTTTGGACCTATACTGCGGATAAAATATGATAAAAAATTATAAAATTCGGGCACGCAAACAAATATTTATATAAAGTCAGATTTTACCTATTTTTGATGAATACGTTGTATATTGTAACCTTCATTGGCTGGATTCTAGAATACCTACCACACTTGAAATAGCAATTTTCTTGTTGCAATGTTTTCTTTTACCTAAATTATGATGAAATATCATAAAATTCGGGCGCGGAAGCAAATATTTATATGATTTTTTACAAAAATAAAGTCAGATTTTACCTATTTTTGATGAATACGTTGTATATTTTAAGCTTCATTGGCTGGATTCTAGAATACCTATCACACTTGAAATAGCAATTTTCTTGTAGCAATGTTTTTTTTACCTAAATTATGATGAAAAATCATAAAATTCGGGCGCGGAAGCAAATGTTTATATGATTTTTTACAAAAATTAAGTCAGATTTTACCTATTCTTGAAATGGATATTTTTGTTAAAACATTCATAAACATGCTTTTGGACCTATACTGTGGATAAAATATGATGAAAAATTATAAAATTCGGGCGCGAAAGCAAATATTTATATAAATTTTTTACAAAAAAAAGTCAGATTTTACCTATTTTTGATGAATACGTTGTATATTGTAAGCTACATGGGCTGGATTCTAGAATACCTACCACACTTGAAATAGCAATTTTCTTGTTGCAATGTTTTCTTTTACCTAAATTATGATGAAAAATCATAAAATTCGGGCGCGGAAGCAAACAATTATATGATTTTTTACAAAAATAAAGTCAGATTTTTCCTATTCTTGAAATGGATATTTTTGTTAAAACATTCATAAACATGCTTTTGGACCTATACTGCAGATAAAATATCATGAAAAATTATAATATTCGGGCGCGCAAACAAATATTTATATGATTTTTTACAAAAAAAAGTCAGATTTTACCTATTTTTGATGAATACGTTGTATATTGTAAGCTACATGGGCTGGATTCTAGAATACCTAACACACTTGAAATAGCAATTATCTTGTTGCAATGTTTTCTTTTACCTAAATTATGATGAAAAATCATAAAATTCGGGCGCCGAAGCAAACATTTATATGATTTTTTACAAAAAAAAGTCAGATTTTACCTACTCTTGAAATGGATATTTTTGTTAAAACATTCATAAACATGCTTTTGGACCTATACTGTGGATAAATTATGATGAAAAATTATGAAATTCGGGCGTGGAAGCAAATATTTATATGATTTTTTTTAAAAAAAAGTCAGATTTTACCTATTTTTGATGAATACGTTGTATATTGTAAGCTACATGGGCTCGATTCTAAAATACCTAACACACTTGAAATAGCAATTTTCTTGTTGCAATGTTTTCTTTTAGCTAAAATATGATAAAAAATCATAAAATTCGGGCGCGAAAGCAAATATTTATATGATTATTTACAAAAATAAAGTTAGATTTTTCCTATTCTTGAAATGGATATTTTAGTTAAAACATTCATAAACATGCATTTGGATCTATGCTGCGGATAAAATATGATAAAAAATAATAAAATTCGGGCGCGCAAAGATATATTTATATGATTTTTTACAATAAAAAAAAGTCAGATTTTACCTATTTTTGATGAATACGTTGTATATTGTAAGCAACATGGGCTGGATTCTAGAAAACCTAACACACTTGAAATAGCAATTTTCTTGTTGCAATGTTTTCTTTTAGCTAAAATATGATGAAAAGTCATAAAATTCGGGCGCGGAAACAAATATTTATGTGATTTTTTACAAAAATAAAGTCAGATTTTACATATCTTTGAAATGGATATTTTTGTTAAAACGTTCATAAACATGCTTTTGGACCTATACTATGGATAAAATATGATGAAAAATTATAAAATTCGAGCGCGGAAGCAAATAATTATATAATTTTTCACAAAAATAAAGTCAGATTTTACCTATTTTCGATGAATACTTTGTATATTGTAAGCTTCATTGGCTGGATTCTAGAATACTTACCACACTTGAAATAGCAATTTTCTTGTTGCAATGTTTTCTTTTACCTAAATTATGATGACAAATCATAAAATTCGGGCGCGGAAGCAAATATTTATATGATTTCTTACTAAAATAAAGTCAGATTTTACCTATTCTTGAAATGGATATTTTTGTTAAAACATTTATAAATATGTTTTGGACCTATACTGTGGATAAAATATGATGAAAAATTATAAAATTCGGGCGCGGAAGCAAATATTTATATGATTTTTTACAAAAAAAAGTCAGATTTTACCTATTTTTGATGAATACGTTGTATATTGTAAGCTACATGGGTTGGATTCTAGAATACCTAACACACTTGAAATAGCAATTTTCTTGTTGCAATGTTTTCTTTTACCTAAATTATGATGAAAAATCATAAAATTCGGGCGCGGAAGCAAATATTCATATGATTTCTTACAAAAATAAAGTCAGATTTTACATATTCTTGAAATGGATATTTTTGTTAATACATTCATAAACATGCTTTTGGACCTATACTGTGGATAAAATATGATGAAAAATTATAAAATTCGGGCGCGCTAACAAATATTTATATGATTTTTTACAAAAAAAAGTCAGATTTTACCTATTTTTGATGAATACGTTGTATATTGTAAGCTACATGGGCTGGATTCTAGAATACCTAACACATTTGAAATAGCAATTTTCTTGTTGCAATGATTTCTTTTAGCTAAAATATGATAGAAAATTATAAAATTTGAGCGCGGAAGCAAATATTTATATGATTTCTTACAAAAATAAAGTCAGATTTTATCTATTCTTGAAATGGATATTTTTGTTAAAACATTCATAAACATGCTTTTGGACCTATACTGTGGATAAAATATGATGAAAAATTATAAAATTCGGGCGCGGCAGCTAATATTTATATGATTTTTTACAAAAATAAAGTCAGATTTTTCCTATTCTTGAAATGAATATTTTTGTTAAAACATTCATAAACAGGCATTTGGATCTACACTGCGGATAAAATATGATGAAAAATTATAAAATTCGGGCGCGCAAACAAATATTTATATGATTTTTTACAAAAAAAAGTCAGATTTTAGCTATTTTTGATGAATACGTTGTATGTTGTAAACTACATGGGCTGGATTCTAGAACACATAACACACTTGAAATAGCAATTATCTTGTTCAATGTTTTTTTTAGCTAAAATATGATGAAAAATCATAAAATTCGGGCACGGAAGCAAATATTTATATGATTTTTTACAAAAATAAAGTCAGATTTTACCTATTTTTGATGAATACGTTGTATATTGTAAGCTTCATTGGCTGGATTCTAGAATACCTACCACACTTAAAATAGCAATTTTCTTGTTGCAATGTTTTTTTTACCTAAATTATGATGAAAAATCATAAAATTCGGGCGCGGAAGCAAATATTTATATGATTTTTTACAAAAATAAAGTCAGATTTTACCTATTCTTGAAATGGATATTTTTGTTAAAACATTATAATCATTCTTTTGGACCTATACTGCGGAAAAAATATGATGAAAAATTATAAAAGTCGGGCGCGCAAACAAATATTTATATGATTTTTTACAAAAATAAAGTCTGGTTTTACATATTCTTGAAATGGATGTTTTTGTTAATACATTCATAAACATGCTTTTGGACCTATACTGTGGATAAAATATGATGAAAAATTATAAAATTCGGGCGCGGAAGCAAATATTTATATGATTTTTTACAAAAAAAAGTCAGATTTTACCTATTTTTGATGAATACGTTGTATATTGTAACCTTCATTGGCTGGATTCTAGAATACCTACCACACTTGAAATAGCAATTTTCTTGTTGCAATGTTTTCTTTTACCTAAAATATGATAAAAAATCATAAATTTCCGGAGCGGAAGCAAATATTTATATGATTTTTTACAAAAATAAAGTCAGATTTTACCTATTCTTGAAATGGATATTTTTATTAAAACATTCATAAACATGCTTTTGGACCTATACTATGGATAAAATATGATAAAAAATTATAAAATTCGAGCGCGGAAGCAAATATTTATATAATTTTTTACAAAAATAAAGTCAGATTTTACCTATTTTTGATGAATACGTTGTATATTGTAAGCTTCATTGGCTGGATTCTAGAATACCTACCACACTTGAAATAGCAATTTTCTTGTTGCAATGTTTTCTTTTACCTAAATTATGATGAAAAATCATAAAATTCGGGGGCGGAAGCAAATATTTATTTAATTTTTTACAAAAATAAAGTCCGATTTTTCCTATTCTTGAAATGGATATTTTTGTTAAAACATTCATAATCATTCTTTTGGACCTATACTGCGGATAAAATATGATGAAAAATTATAAAAGTCGGGCGCGCAAACAAATATTTATATATTTTTTTACAAAAAAAAGTCAGATTTTACCTATTTTTGATGAATGCGTTGTATATTATAAGCTACATGGGCTGGATTCTAGAATACCTAACACACTTGAAATAGCAATTTTCTTGTTGCAATGTTTTCTTTTAGCTAAAATATGATGAAAAATCGTAAAATTCGGGCACGGAAGCAAATATTTATATGATTTTTTACAAAAATAAAGTCAGATTTTACATATTTTTGAAATGGATATTTTTGTTAAAACGTTCATAAACATGCTTTTGGACCTATACTATGGATAAAATATGATGAAAAATTATAAAATTCGAGCGCGGAAGCAAATATTTATATAATTTTTTACAAAAATAATGTCAAATTTTACCTATTTTTGATGAATACGTTGTATATTGTAAGCTTCATTAGCTGGATTTTAGAATACCTAACACACTTGAAATAGCAATTTTCTTGTTGCAATGTTTTCTTTTAGCTAAAATGCTTTTGGACCTATACTATGGATAAAATATGATGAAAAATTATAAAATTCGAGCGCGGAAGCAAATATTTATATAATTTTTTACAAAAATAATGTCAGATTTTACCTATTTTTGATGAATACGTTGTATAATGTAAGCTTCATTAGCTGGATTTTAGAATAGCTACCACACTTGAAATAGCAATTTTCTTGTTGCAATGTTTACTTTTACCTAAATTATGATGAAAAATCATAAAGTTCTGGCGCGGAAGCAAATATTTATATGATTTTTTACAGAAATAAAGGCAGATTTTACCTATTCTTGAAATGGATATTTTTGTTAAAACATTCATAAACATGCTTTTGGACCTATACTGCGGATAAAATATGATGAAAAATTATAAAATTCGGACGCGCAAACAAATATTTATATGATTTTTTACAAAAATAAAGTCAGATTTTACCTATTCTTGAAATGGATATTTTTATTAAAACATTCATAAACATGCTTTTGGACCTATACTGTGGATAAAATATGATAAAAAATTATAAAATTCGAGCGCGAAAGCAAATATTTATATGATTTTTTACAAAAAAAAGTCAGATTTTACCTATTTTTGATGAATACGTTGTATATTGTGAGCTACATGGGTTGGATTCTAGAATACGTACCACACTTGAAATAGCAATTTTCTTGTTGCAATGTTTTCTTTTAGTTAAATATGATGAAAAATCATAAAATTCGGGCGCGGAAGCAAATATTTATATGATTTTTAACAAAAATAAAGTCAGATTTTACATATTTTTGAAATGGATATTTTTGTTAAAACGTTCATAAACATGCTTTTGGACCTATACTGCGGATAAAATATGATGAAAAATTATAATATTCGGGCGCGCAAACAAATATTTATATGATTTTTTACAAAAAAAATCAGATTTTACCTATTTTTGATGAATACTTTGCATATTGTAAGCTACATGGGCTGGATTCTAGAATACCTACCACACTTGAAATAGCAATTTTCTTATTGCAATGTTTTCTTTTAGCTAATATATCATGAAAAATCATAAAATTCGGGCGCGGAAGCAAATATTTATATGATTTTCTACAAAAATAAAGTCAGATTTTTCCTATTCTTGAAATGGATATTTTTGTTAAAACATTTATAAATATGCTTTTGGACCTATACTGCGGATAAAAATATGATGAAAAACTATAAAATTCGGGGACGCAAACAAATATTTATATGATTTTTTACAAAAAAAAAGTCAGATTTTACATATTTTTGATGAATACGTTGTATATTGTAAGCTACATGGGCTGGATTCTAGAATACCTAACACACTTGAAATAGCAATTTTCTTGTTGCAATGTTTTCTTTTAGCTAAAATATGATGAAAAATCATAAAATTCGGGCACGGAAGCAAATATTTATATGATTTTTTACAAAAATAAAGTCAGATTTACATATTTTTGAAATGGATATTTTTGTTAAAACGTTCATAAACATGCTTTTGGACCTATACTATGGATAAAATATGATAAAAAATTATAAAATTCGAGCGCGGAAGCAAATATTTATATAATTTTTTACAAAAATAAAATCAGATTTTACCTATTTTTAATGAATACGTTGTATATTGTAAGCTTCATTGGCTGGATTCTAGAATACCTACCACACTTGAAATAGCAATTTTCTTGTTGCAATGTTTTCTTTTACCTAAATTATGATGAAAAATCATAAAATTCGGGGGCGGAAGCAAATATTTATTTAATTTTTTACAAAAATAAAGTCAGATTTTTCCTATTCTTGAAATGGATATTTTTGTTAAAACATTCATAATCATTCTTTTGGACCTATACTGCGGATAAAATATGATGAAAAATTATAAAACTCGGGCGCGCAAACAAATATTTATATATTTTTTTACAAAAAAAAGTCAGATTTTACCTATTTTTGATGAATGCGTTGTATATTATAAGCTACATGGGCTGGATTCTAGAATACCTAACACACTTGAAATAGCAATTTTCTTGTTGCAATGTTTTCTTTAGCTAAAATATGATGAAAAATCATAAAATTCGGGCACGGAAGCAAATATTTATATGATTTTTTACAAAAATAAAGTCAGATTTTACATATTTTTTAAATGGATATTTTTGTTAAAACGTTCATAAACATGCTTTTGGACCTATACTATGGATAAAATATGATGAAAAATTATAAAATTCGAGCGCGGAAGCTTATATTTATATAATTTTTTACAAAAATAATGTCAGATTTTACCTATTTTTGATGAATACGTTGTATATTGTAAGCTTCATTAGCTGGATTTTAGAATAGCTACCACACTTGAAATAGCAATTTTCTTGTTGCAATGTTTACTTTTACCTAAATTATGATGAAAAATCATAAAATTCTGGCGCGGAAGCAAATATTTATATGATTTTTTACAGAAATAAAGGCAGATTTTACCTATTCTTGAAATGGATATTTTTGTTAAAACATTCATAAACAAGCTTTTGGACCTATACTGCGGATAAAATATGATAAAAAATTATAAAATTCGGACGCGCAAACAAATATTTATATGATTTTTTACAAAAAAAAGTCAGATTTTACCTATTTTTTATGAATACGTTGTATATTGTAACCTTCATTGGCTGGATTCTAGAATACCTACCACACTTGAAATAGCAATTTTCTTGTTGCAATGTTTTCTTTTACCTAAATTATGATGAAAAATTATAAAATTCGGGCGCGGAAGCAAATATTTATATGATTTTTTACAAAAATAAAGTCAGATTTTTCCTATTCTTGAAATGGATATTTTTGTTAAAACATTCATAAACATGCTTTTGGACCTATACTGCGGATAAAATATGATGAAAAATTATAAATTTCGTGCACGAAAACAAATATTTATATGATTTTTTCCAAAAAAAAAGTCAGATTTTACCTATTTTTGATGAATACGTTGTATATTGTAAGCTACATGGGCTGGATTCTAGAATACCTAACACACTTGAAATAGCAATTTTCTTGTTGCAATGTTTTCTTTTAGCTAAAATATGATGAAAAATCATAAAATTCTGGCGCGGAAGCAAATATTTATATGATTTTTTAAAAAATAAAGTCAGATTTTACATATTTTTGAAATGGATATTTTTGTTATAACGTTCATAAACATGCTTTTAGACCTATACTATGGATAAACTATGATGAAAAATTATAAAATTTGAGCGCGGAAGCAAATATTTATATAATTTTTTACAAAAATAAAGTCAGATTTTACATATTTTTGATGAATACGTTGTATATTGTAAGCTTCTTTGGCTGGATTCTAGAATACCAACCACACTTTAAATAGCAATTTTCTTGTTGCAATGTTTTCTTTTACCTAAATTATGATGAAAAATCATAAAATTCGGGCGCGAAAGCAAATATTTATATGATTTTTTACAAAAATAAAGTCAGATTTTACATATTCTTGAAATGGATATTTTTGTTAATACATTCATAAACATGCTTTTGGACCTATACTGTGTATAAAATGTGATGAAAAATTATAAAATTCGGGCGCGGAAGCAAATATTTATATAATTTTTCACAAAAAAAAGTCAGATTTTACATATTTTCGATGAATACGTTGTATATTGTAAGCTTCATTCGCTGGATTCTAGAATACTTACCACACTTGAAATAGGAATTTTCTTGTTGCAATGTTTTCTTTTACCTAAATTATGATGAAAAATCATAAAATTCGGGCGCGAAAGCAAATATTTATATGATTTTTTACAAAAATAAAATCAGATTTTACCTATTCTTGAAATGGATATTTTTGTTAAAACATTCATAAACATGCTTTTGGACCTATACTGCGGATAAAATATGATGAAAAATTATAAAGTTCGGGCGCGCAAACAAATATTTATATGATTTTTTACAAAAAAAAAGTCAGATTTTTCCTATTCTTGAAATGAATATTTTTGTTAAAACATTCATAAACATGCTTTTGGACCTATACTGCGGATAAAATATGATGAACAATTATAAAATTTTGGCGCGCAAACAAATATTTATATGATTTTTTACAAAAAGAAGTCAGATTTTACCTATTTTTGAAATGGATATTTTTGTTAAAACATTCATAAACATGCTTTTGGACCTATACTGTGGATAAAATATGATGAAAAATTATAAAATTCGTTCGCGAAAGCAAATATTTATATGATTTTTTACAAAAAAAAAGTCAGATTTTACCTATTTTTGATGAATACGTTGTATATTGTAAGCTACATGGGCTGGATTCTAGAATACCTAACACACTTGAAATAGCAATTTTCTTGTTGCAATGTTTTCTTTTAGCTAAAATATGATAAAAAATCATAAAATTCGGGCGCGGAAGCAAATATTTATATGATTTTTTACAAAAATAAAGTCAGATTTTTCCTATTCTTGAAATGGATATTTTTGTTAAAACATTCATAAACATGCTTTTGGACCTATACTGCGGATAAAATATGATGAACAATTATAAAATTCTGGCGCGCAAACAAATATTTATATGATTTTTTACAAAAAGAAGTCAGATTTTACCTATTTTTGAAATGGATATTTTTGTTAAAACATTCATAAACATGCTTTTGGACCTATACTGTGGATAAAATATGATGAAAAATTATAAAATTCGGGCGCGAAAGCAAATATTTATATGATTTTTTACAAAAAAAAAGTCAGATTTTACCTATTTTTGATGAATACGTTGTATATTGTAAGCTACATGGGCTGGATTCTAGAATACCTAACACACTTGAAATAGCAATTTTCTTGTTGCAATGTTTTCTTTTAGCTAAAATATGATGAAAAATCATAAAATTCGGGCACGGAAGCAAATATTTATATGATTTTTTACAAAAATAAAGTCAGATTTTACATAATTTTGAAATGGATATTTTTGTTAAAAAGTTCATAAACATGCTTTTGGACCTATAATATGGATAAAATTTGATGAAAAATTATAAAATTCGAGCGCAGAAGCAAATATTTATATAATTTTTTACAAAAATAAAGTCAGATTTTACCTATTTATGATGAATACGTTGTATATTGTAAGCTTCATTGGCTGGATTCTAGAAAACCTACCACACTTGAAATAGCAATTTTCTTGTTGCTATGTTTTCTTTTACCTAAAATATGATGAAAAATCATAAAATTCGGGCGCGGAAGCAAATATTTATATGATTTTTTACAAAAATAAAGTCAGATTTTACCTATTCTTGAAATGGATATTTTTGTTAAAACATTCATAAACATGCTTTTGGACCTATACTGTGGATAAAATATGATAAGAAATTATAAAATTCGGGCGCGAAAGCAAATATTTATATGATTTTTTACAAAAAAAAGTCAGATTTTAACTATTTTTGATGAATACGTTGTATATTGTAAGCTACATGGGCTGGATTCTAGAATACCTAACACACTTGAAATAGCATTTTTCTTGTTGCAATGTTTTCTTTCAGCTAAAATATAATGAAAAATCATAAAATTCGGGCGCGGAAGCAAATATTAATATGATTTTTTACAAAAATAAAGTCAGATTTTTCCTATTCTTGAAATGGATAATTTTGTTAAAACATTCATAAACATGCTTTTGGACCTATACTGTGAATAAAGTATGATGAAAAATTATAAAACTCGTGCGCGGAAGCAAATGTTTATATGATTTTTTACAAAAAAAAAGTCAGATTTTACCTATTTTTGATAAATACATTGTATATTGTAAGCTACATTGGCTGGATTGTAGAATACCTAACACACTTGAAATAGCAATTTTCTCGTTGCAATGTTTTCTTTTAGCTAAAATATGATAAAAAATCATAAAATTCGGGCGCGGAAGCAAATATTTATATGATTTTTTACAAAAAAAAGTCAGATTTTACCTATTTTTGATGAATACGTTGTATATTGTAAGCTACATGGGCTGGATTCTAGAATACCTAACACACTTGAAATAGCAATTTTCTTGTTGCAATGTTTTCTTTTAGCTAAAATATGATGAAAAATCATAAAATTCGGGCACGGAGGCAAATATTTATATGATTTTTTACAAAAATAAAGTCAGATTTTACATAATTTTGAAATGGATATTTTTGTTAAAAAGTTTATAAACATGCTTTTGGACCTATACTATGGATAAAATTTGATGAAAAATTATAAAATTCGAGCGCAGAAGCAAATATTTATATAATTATTTACAAAAATAAAGTCAGATTTTACCTATTTATGATGAATACGTTGTATATTGTAAGCTTCATTGGCTGGATTCTAGAATACGTACCACACTTGAAATAGCAATTTTCTTGTTGCAATGTTTTCTTTTACCTAAATTATGATGAAAAATCATAAAATTCGGGCGCCGAAGCAAATATTTATATAATTTTTTACAAAAATAAAGTCAGATTTTACATATTCTTGAAATGGATATTTTTGTTAATACATTCATAAACATGCTTTTGGACCTATACTGTGGATAAAATATGATGAAAAATTATAAAATTCGGGCGCGGAAGCAAATATTTATATGATTTTTTACAAAAATAAAGTCAGATTTTACCTATTTTTGATGAATACGTTGTATATTGTAAGCTTCATTGGCTGGATTCTAGAATACCTACCACACTTGTTAAATAGCAATTTTCTTGTTGCAATGTTTTCTTTTACGTAAATTATGATGAAAAATCATAAAATTCGGGCGCGGAAGCAAATATTTATATGATTTTTTACAAAAATAAAGTCAGATTTTACCTATCCTTGAAATGGATATTTTTGTTAAAACATTCATAAACATGCTTTTGGACCTATACTGTGGATAAAATATAATAAAAAATTATAAAATTTGGGCGCGAAAGCAAATATTTATATGATTTTTTACAAAAAAAAGTCAGATTTTACCTATTTTTGATGAATACGTTGTATATTGTAAGCGACATGGGCTGGATTCTAGAATACCTACCACACTTGAAATAGCAATTTTCTTGTTGCAATGTTATCTTTTACCTAAATTATGATGAAAAATCATAAAATTCGGGCGCGGAAGCAAATATTTATATGATTTTTTACAAAAATAAAGTCAGATTTTTCCTATTCTTGAAATGGATATTTTTGATAAAACATTTATAAACATGCTTTTGGACCTATACTGCGCATATAATATGATAAAAAATTCTAAAATTCGGGCGCGCAAACAAATATTTATATGATTTTTTACAAAAATAAAGTCAGATTTTACATATTCTTGAAATGGATATTTTTGTTATTACTTTCATAAACATGCTTTTGGACCTATACTATGGATAAAATATGATGAAAAAGATAAAATTCGTGCGCGGAAGCAAATATTTTGATAATTTTTTACAAAAATAAAGTCAGATTTTACATATTTTTGAAACGGATATTTTTGTTAAAAAGTTCATAAACATGCTTTTGGACCTATACTATGGATAAAATTTCATGAAAAATTATAAAATTCGAGCGCAGAAGCAAATATTTATATAATTTTTTACAAAAATAAAGTCAGATTTTACCTATTTATGATGAATACGTTGTATATTGTAAGCTTCATTGGCTGGATTCTAGAATACGTACCACACTTGAAATAGCAATTTTCTTGTTGCAATGTTTTCTTTTACCTAAAATATGATGAAAATTCATAAAATTCGGGCGCGGAAGCAAATATTTATATGATTTTTTATAAAAATAAAGTCAGATTTTACCTATTCTTGAAATGGATATTTTTGATAAAACATTCATAAACATGCTTTTGGACCTATACTGTGGATAAAATATGATAAAAAATTATAAAATTCGGGCGCGAAAGCAAATATTTATATAATTTTTTACAAAAATAAAGTCACATTTTACCTATTTTTTATGAATACGTTGTATATTGTAAGCTTCATTGGCTGGATTCTAGAATACCAACCACACTTGAAATAGCAATTTTCTTGTTGCAATGTTTTCTTTTACCTTAATTATGATGAAAAATCATAAAATTCGGGCGCGAAGGCAAATATTTATATGATTTTTTACAAAAATAAAGTCAGAATTTACATATTCTTGAAATGGATATATTTGTTAATACATTCATAAAGATGCTTTTGGACCGATACTGTGGATAAAATATGATGAAAAATTATAAAATTCGGGCGCGGAAGCAAATATTTATATGATTTTTTACAAAAAAAAAGGTCAGATTTTACCTATTTTCGATGAATACATTGTATATTGTAAGCTTCATTCGCTGGATTCTAGAATACCTACCACACTTGAAATAGCAATTTTCTTGTTGCAATGTTTTCTTTTAGCTAAAATATGATAAAAAATCATAAAATTCGGGCGCGGAAGCAAATATTTATATGATTTTTTACAAAAAAAAAGTCAGATTTTACCTATTTTTGATGAATACGTTGTATATTGTAAGCTACATGGGCTGAATTCTAGAATACCTAACACACTTGAAATAGCAATTTTCTTGTTGCAATGTTTTCTTTTAGCTAAAATATGATGAAAAATCATAAAATTCGGGCACGGAAGCAAATATTTATTTTTTTTTACAAAAATAAAGTCAGATTTTACATAATTTTGAAATGGATATTTTTGTTAAAAAGTTCATAAACATGCTTTTGGACCTATACTTTGGATAAAATTTGATGAAAAATTATAAAATTCGAGCGCAAAAGCAAATATTTATATAATTTTTTACAAAAATAAAGTCAGATTTTACCTATTTATGATGAATACGTTGTATATTGTAAGCTTCATTGGCTGGATACTAGAACACCTACCACACTTGAAATAGCAATTTTCTTGTTGCAATGTTTTCTTTTAGCTAAAATATGATGAAAAATCATAAAATTCGGGCGCGGAAGCAAATATTAATATGATTTTTTACAAAAATAAAGTCAGATTTTTCCTATTCTTGAAATAGATAATTTTGTTAAAACATTCATAAACATGCTTTTGGACCTATACTGCGGATAAAATATGATGAAAAATTATAAAATTCGGGCGCGCAAACAAATATTTATATGATTTTTACAAAAAAAAAGTCAGATTTTACCTATTTTTGATGAATACATTGTATATTGTAAGCTACATTGGCTGGATTGTAGAATACCTAACACACTTGAAATAGCAATTTTCTTGTTGCAATGTTTTCTTTTAGCTAAAATATGATAAAAAATCATAAAATTCGGGCGCGGAAGCAAATATTTATATGATTTTTTACAAAAATAAAGTCAGATTTTTCCTATTCTTGAAATGGATATTTTTGTTAAAACATTCATAAACATGCTTTTGGACCTATACTGCGGATAAAATATGATGAACAATTATAAAATTCTGGCGCGCAAACAAATATTTATATGATTTTTTACAAAAAGAAGTCAGATTTTACCTATTTTTGAAATGGATATTTTTGTTAAAACATTCATAAACATGCTTTTGGACCTATACTGTGGATAAAATATGATGAAAAATTATAAAATTCGGGCGCGAAAGCAAATATTTATATGATTTTTTACAAAAAAAAAAGTCAGATTTTACCTATTTTTGATGAATACGTTGTATATTGTAAGCTACATGGGCTGGATTCTAGAATATCTACCACACTTGAAATAGCAATTTTCTTTTCGCAATGTTTCTTTTAGCTAAAATATAACGGAAAATCATAAAATTCGGGCGCGGAAGCAAATATTAATATGATTTTTTACAAAAATAAAGTCAGATTTTTCCTATTCTTGAAATGGATATTTTTATTAAAACATTCATAAACATGCTTTTGGACCTATACTGCGGATAAAATATGATGAAAAATTATAAAATTCGGGCGCGCAAACAAATATTTATATGATTTTTTACAAAAAGAAGTCAGATTTTACCTATTTTTGATGAATACATTGTATATTGTAAGCTACATGTGCTGGATTCTAGAATACCTAACACACTTGAAATAGCATTTTTCTTGTTGCAATGTTTTCTTTCAGGTAAAATATGATGAAAAATCTTAAAATTCAGGCACGGAAACAAATATTTATATGATTTTATACAAAAATAAAGTCAGATTTTACTATTCTTGAAATGGATATTTTTGTTAAAACATTCATAAACATGCTTTTGGACCTATACTGTGGATAAAATATGATGAAAATTATAAAATTCGGGCGCGCAAAAAAATATTTATATGATTTTTTACAAAAAAAAAGTCAGATTTTACCTATTTTTGATGAATACGTTGTATATTGTAAGCTACATGGGCTGGATTCTAGAATACCTAACACACTTGAAATAGAAATTTTCTTGTTGCAATGTTTTCTTTTAGCTAAAATATGATGAAAAATCATAAAATTCGGGCGCGGAAGCAAATATTTATATGATTTTTTACAAAAATAAAGTCAGATTTTACATATTTTTGAAATGGATATTTTTGTTAAAACGTTCATAAACATGCTTTTGGACCTATACTATGGATAAACTATGATGAAAAATTATAAAATTCGAGCGCGAAAGCAAATATTTATATAATTTTTTACAAAAATAAAGTCAGATTTTACCTATTTTTGATGAATACGTTGTATATTGTAAGCTTCATTGGCTGGATTCTAGAATACCTACCACACTTGTTAAATAGCGATTTTCTTGTTGCAATGTTTTCTTTTACGTAAATTATGATGAAAAATCATAAAATTCGGGCGCGGAAGCAAATATTTATATGATTTTTTACAAAAATAAAGTCAGATTTGTCCTATTCTTGAAATAGATATTTTTGATAAAACATTTATAAACATGCTTTTGGACCTATACTGCGCATATAATATGATGAAAAATTATAAAATTCGGGCGCGCAAACAAATATTTATATGATTTTTTAAAAAAATAAAGTCAGATTTTTCAAATTCTTGAAATGGATATTTTTGTTAATATATTCATAAACATGCTTTTGGACCTATACTATGGATAAAATATGATGAAAAATTATAAAATTCAAACGCGGAAGCAAATATTTTGATATTTTTTTACAAAAATTAATTCAGATTTTACCTATTTTTGATGAATACGTTGTATATTGTAAGCTTCATTGGCTGGATTCTAGAATACCTACCACACTTGAAATAGCAATTTTCTTGTTGCAATGTTTTCTTTTACCTAAATTATTATAAAAAATCATAAAATTCGGCCGCGGAAGCAAATATTTTTATGATTTTTTACAAAAATAAAGTCAGATTATTTAACCTATTCTTGAAATGGATATTTTTGTTAAAAAATTCATAAACATGATTTTGGACCTATACTGTGGATAAAATATGATAAAAAATTATAAATTTCGGTCGCGAAAGCAAATATTTATATGATTTTTTACAAAAAAAAAGTTAGATTTTACCTATTTTTGATGAATACGTTGTATATTGTAAGCTACATGGGCTGGATTGTAGAATACCTAGCACACTTGAAATAGCAATTTTCTTGTTGCAATGATTTCTTTTAGCTAAAATATGATGAAAAATCATAAAATTTGAGCGCGGAAGCAAATATTTATATGATTTTTTACAAAAATAAAGTCAGATTTTATCTATTCTTGAAATGGATATTTTTGGTAAAACATTCATAAACATGCTTTTGGACCTATACTGCGGATAAAATATGATGAAAAATTATAAAATTCGGGTGCGCAAACAAATATTTATATGATTTTTTACAACAAAAAAAGTCAGATTTTACCTATTTTTGATGAATACGTTGTATATTGTAAGATTCATTGGCTGGATTCTAGAATACCTACCACACTTGAAATAGCAATTTTCTTGTTGCAATGTTTTCTTTTACGTAAATTCTTATGAAAAATCATAAAATTCGGGCTTGGAAGCAAATATTTATATGATTTTTTACAAAAATAAAGTCAGATTTTACCTATCCTTGAAATGGATATTTTTGTTAAAACATTCATAAACATGCTTTTGGACCTATACTGTGGATAAAATATAATAAACAATTATAAAATTTGGGCGCGAAAGCAAATATTTATATGATTTTTTACAAAAAAAAGTCAGATTTTACCTATTTTTGATGAATACGTTGTATATTGTAAGCTACATGGGCTGGATTCTAGAATACCTACCACACTTGAAATAGCAATTTTCTTGTTGCAATGTTATCTTTTACCTAAATTATGATGAAAAATCATAAAATTCGGGCGCGGAAGCAAATATTTATATGATTTTTTACAAAAATAAAGTCAGATTTTTCCTATTCTTGAAATGGATATTTTTGATAAAACATTTATAAACATGCTTTTGGACCTATACTGCGCATATAATATGATAAAAAATTCTAAAATTCGGGCGCGCAAACAAATATTTATATGATTTTTTACAAAAATAAAGTCAGATTTTACATATTCTTGAAATGGATATTTTTGTTATTACTTTCATAAACATGCTTTTGGACCTATACTATGGATAAAATATGATGAAAAAGATAAAATTCGTGCGCGGAAGCAAATATTTGATAATTTTTTACAAAAATAAAGTCAGATTTTACATATTTTTGAAACGGATATTTTTGTTAAAAAGTTCATAAACATGCTTTTCGACCTATACTATGGATAAACTATGATGAAAAATTATACACTTCGAGTGCGGAAGCAAATATTTATATAATTTTTTACAAAAATAAAGTCAAATTTTACCTATTTTTGATGAATACGTTGTATATTGTAAGCTTCATTGGCTGGATTGTAGAATACGTACCACACTTGAAATAGCAATTATCTTGTTGCAATATTTTCTTTTACCTAAAATATGATGAAAAATCATAAAATTCGGGCGCGGAAGCAAATATTTATATGATTTTTTATAAAAATAAAGTCAGATTTTACCTATTCTTGAAATGGATATTTTTGATAAAACATTCATAAACATGCTTTTGGACCTATACTGTGGATAAAATATGATAAAAAATTATAAAATTCGGGCGCGAAAGCAAATAATTATATAATTTTTTACAAAAATAAAGTCACATTTTACCTATTTTTTATGAATACGTTGTATATTGTAAGCTTCATTGGCTGGATTCTAGAATACCAACCACACTTGAAATAGCAATTTTCTTGTTGCAATGTTTTCTTTTACCTTAATTATGATGAAAAATCATAAAATTCGGGCGCGAAGGCAAATATTTATATGATTTTTTACAAAAATAAAGTCAGAATTTACATATTCTTGAAATGGATATTTTTGTTAATACATTCATAAAGATGCTTTTGGACCTATACTGTGGATAAAAATATGATGAAAAATTATAAATTTCGGACGCGGAAGCAAATATTTATATGATTTTTTACAAAAAAAAGGTCAGATTTTACCTATTTTCGATGAATACGTTGTATATTGTAAGCTTCATTCGCTGGATTCTAGAATACCTACCACACTTGAAATAGCAATTTTCTTGTTGCAATGTTTTCTTTTAGCTAAAATATGATAAAAAATCATAAAATTCGGGCGCGGAAGCAAATATTTATATGATTTTTTACAAAAAAAAAGTCAGATTTTACCTATTTTTGATGAATACGTTGTATATTGTAAGCTACATGGGCTGAATTCTAGAATACCTAACACACTTGAAATAGCAATTTTCTTGTTGCAATGTTTTCTTTTAGCTAAAATATGATGAAAAATCATAAAATTCGGGCACGGAAGCAAATATTTATGATTTTTTACAAAAATAAAGTCAGATTTTACATAATTTTGAAATGGATATTTTTGTTAAAAAGTTCATAAACATGCTTTTGGACCTATACTTTGGATAAAATTTGATGAAAAATTATAAAAATTCGAGCGCAAAAGCAAATATTTATATAATTTTTTACAAAAATAAAGTCAGATTTTACCTATTTATGATGAATACGTTGTATATTGTAAGCTTCATTGGCTGGATACTAGAACACCTACCACACTTGAAATAGCAATTTTCTTGTTGCAATGTTTTCTTTTAGCTAAAATATGATGAAAAATCATAAAATTCGGGCGCGGAAGCAAATATTAATATGATTTTTTACAAAAATAAAGTCAGATTTTTCCTATTATGAAATGGATAATTTTGTTAAAACATTCATAAACATGCTTTTGGACCTATACTGCGGATAAAAGATGATGAAAAATTATAAAATTCGGGCGCGCAAACAAATATTTATATGATTTTTACAAAAAAAAAGTCAGATTTTACCTATTTTTGATGAATACATTGTATATTGTAAGCTACATTGGCTGGATTGTAGAATACCTAACACACTTGAAATAGCAATTTTCTTGTTGCAATGTTTTCTTTTAGCTAAAATATGATAAAAAATCATAAAATTCGGGCGCGGCAGCAAATATTTATATGATTTTTTACAAAAATAAAGTCAGATTTTTCCTATTCTTGAAATGGATATTTTTGTTAAAACATTCATAAACATGCTTTTGGACCTATACTGCGGATAAAATATGATGAACAATTATAAAATTCTGGCGCGCAAACACTCTGAGATAGCGCGTTTTACAAAAAGAAGTCAGATTTTACCTATTTTTGAAATGGATATTTTTGTTAAAAACATTCATAAACATGCTTTTGGACCTATACTGTGGATAAAATATGATGAAAAATTATAAAATTCGGGCGCGAAAGCAAATATTTATATGATTTTTTACAAAAAAAAAAGTCAGATTTTACCTATTTTTGATGAATACGTTGTATATTGTAAGCTACATGGGCTGGATTCTAGAATATCTACCACACTTGAAATAGCAATTTTCTTTTCGCAATGTTTTCTTTTAGCTAAAATATAACGGAAAATCATAAAATTCGGGCGCGGAAGCAAATATTAATATGATTTTTTACAAAAATAAAGTCAGATTTTTCCTATTCTTGAAATGGATATTTTTGTTAAAACATTCATAAACATGCTTTTGGACCTATACTGCGGATAAAATATGATGAAAAATTATAAAATTCGGACGCGCAAACAAATATTTATATGATTTTTTACAAAAAGAAGTCAGATTTTACCTATTTTTGATGAATACATTGTATATTGTAAGCTACATGTGCTGGATTCTAGAATACCTAACACACTTGAAATAGCATTTTTCTTGTTGCAATGTTTTCTTTCAGGTAAAATATGATGAAAAATCTTAAAATTCAGGCACGGAAACAAATATTTATATGATTTTATACAAAAATAAAGTCAGATTTTACCTATTCTTGAAATGGATATTTTTGTTAAAACATTCATAAACATGCTTTTGGACCTATACTGTGGATAAAATATGATGAAAATTATAAAATTCGGGCGCGCAAAAAAATATTTATATGATTTTTTACAAAAAAAAAGTCAGATTTTACCTATTTTTGATGAATACGTTGTATATTGTAAGCTACATGGGCTGGATTCTAGAATACCTAACACACTTGAAATAGAAATTTTCTTGTTGCAATGTTTTCTTTTAGCTAAAATATGATGAAAAATCATAAAATTCGGGCGCGGGAAGCAAATATTTATATGATTTTTTTACAAAAATAAAGTCAGATTTTACATATTTTTGAAATGGATATTTTTGTTAAAACGTTCATAAACATGCTTTTGGACCTATACTATGGATAAACTATGATGAAAAAATTATAAAATTCGAGCGCGAAAGCAAATATTTATATAATTTTTTACAAAAATAAAGTCAGATTTTACCTATTTTTGATGAATACGTTGTATATTGTAAGCTTCATTGGCTTGATTCTAGAATACCTACCACACTTGAAATAGCAATTTTCTTGTTGCAATGTTTTCTTTTACCTAAATTATGATGAAAAATCATAAAATTCGGGCGCCGAAGCAAATATTTATATAATTTTTTACAAAAATAAAGTCAGATTTTACATATTCTTGAAATGGATATTTTTGTTAATACATTCATAAACATGCTTTTGGACCTATACTGTGGATAAAATATGATGAAAAATTATAAAATTCGGGCGCGGAAGCAAATATTTATATGATTTTTTACAAAAATAAAGTCAGATTTTACCTATTTTTGATGAATACGTTGTATATTGTAAGCTTCATTGGCTGGATTCTAGAATACCTACCACACTTCTTAAATAGCAATTTTCTTGTTGCAATGTTTTCTTTTACGTAAATTATGATGAAAAATCATAAAATTCGGGCGCGGAAGCAAATATTTATATGATTTTTTACAAAAATAAAGTCAGATTTGTCCTATTCTTGAAATAGATATTTTTGATAAAACATTTATAAACATGCTTTTGGACCTATACTGCGCATATAATATGATGAAAAATTATAAAATTCGGGCGCGCAAACAAATATTTATATGATTTTTTACAAAAATAAAGTCAGATTTTTCAAATTCTTGAAATGGATATTTTTGTTAATATATTCATAAACATGCTTTTGGACCTATACTATGGATAAAATATGATGAAAAATTATAAAATTCAAACGCGGAAGCAAATATTTTGATATTTTTTTACAAAAATTAATTCAGATTTTACCTATTTTTGATGAATACGTTGTATATTGTAAGCTTCATTGGCTGGATTCTAGAATACCTACCACACTTGAAATAGCAATTTTCTTGTTGCAATGTTTTCTTTTACCTAAATTATTATAAAAAATCATAAAATTCGGCCGCGGGAAGCAAATATTTTTATGATTTTTTACAAAAATAAAGTCAGATTATTTAACCTATTCTTGAAATGGATATTTTTGTTAAAAAAATTCATAAACATGATTTTGGACCTATACTGTGGATAAAATATGATAAAAAATTATAAATTTCGGTCGCGAAAGCAAATATTTATATGATTTTTTTACAAAAAAAAAGTTAGATTTTACCTATTTTTGATGAATACGTTGTATATTGTAAGCTACATGGGCTGGATTGTAGAATACCTAGCACATTTGAAATAGCAATTTTCTTGTTGCAATGATTTCTTTTAGCTAAAATATGATGAAAAATCATAAAATTTGAGCGCGGAAGCAAATATTTATATGATTTTTTACAAAAATAAAGTCAGATTTTATCTATTCTTGAAATGGATATTTTTGGTAAAACATTCATAAACATGCTTTTGGACCTATACTGCGGATAAAATATGATGAAAAATTATAAAATTCGGGTGCGCAAACAAATATTTATATGATTTTTTACAACAAAAAAAGTCAGATTTTACCTATTTTTGATGAATACGTTGTATATTGTAAGATTCATTGGCTGGATTCTAGAATACCTACCACACTTGAAATAGCAATTTTCTTGTTGCAATGTATTTCTTTTACGTAAATTCTTATGAAAAATCATAAAATTCGGGCTTGGAAGCAAATATTTATATGATTTTTTTACAAAAATAAAGTCAGATTTTACCTATCCTTGAAATGGATATTTTTGTATAAAACATTCATAAACATGCTTTTGGACCTATACTGTGGATAAAATATAATAAAAAATTATAAAATTTGGGCGCGGAAAGCAAATATTTATATGATTATTTTACAAAAAAAAGTCAGATTTTACCTATTTTTGATGAATACGTTGTATATTGTAAGCTACATGGGCTGGATTCTAGAATACCTACCACACTTGAAATAGCAATTTTCTTGTTGCAATGTTATCTTTTACCTAAATTATGATGAAAAATCATAAAATTCGGGCGCGGAAGCAAATATTTATATGATTTTTTACAAAAATAAAGTCAGATTTTTCCTATTCTTGAAATGGATATTTTTGATAAAACATTTATAAACATGCTTTTGGACCTATACTGCGCATATAATATGATAAAAAATTCTAAAATTCGGGCGCGCAAACAAATATTTATATGATTATTTACAAAAATAAAGTCAGATTTTACATATTCTTGAAATGGATATTTTTGTTATTACTTTCATAAACATGCTTTTGGACCTATACTATGGATAAAATATGATGAAAAAGATAAAATTCGTGCGCGGAAGCAAATATTTTGATAATTTTTTACAAAAATAAAGTCAGATTTTTACATATTTTTTGAAACGGATATTTTTGTTAAAAAGTTCATAAACATGCTTTTCGACCTATACTATGGATAAACTATGATGAAAAATTATATACTTCGAGCGCGGGAAGCAAATATTTATATAATTTTTTACAAAAATAAAGTCAAATTTTACCTATTTTTGATGAATACGTTGTATAATGTAAGCTTCATTGGCTGGATTGTAGAATACGTACCACACTTGAAATAGCAATTATCTTGTTGCAATATTTTCTTTTACCTAAATTATAATGAAAAATCATAAAATTCGGGCGCGGAAGCAAATATTTATATGATTTTTTACAAAAATAAAGTCAGATTTTACCTATCCTTGAAATGGATATTTTTGTTAAAACATTCATAAACATGCTTTTGGACCTATACTGTGGATAAAATATAATAAAAAATTATAAAATTTGGGCGCGGAAAGCAAATATTTATATGATTTTTTACAAAAAAAAGTAAGATTTTACCTATTTTTGATGAATACGTTGTATATTGTAAGCTACATGGGGCTGGATTCTAGAATACCTACCACACTTGAAATAGCAATTTTCTTGTTGCAATGTTTATCTTTTACCTAAATTATGATGAAAAATCATAAAATTCGGGCGCGGAAGCAAATATTTATATGATTTTTTACAAAAAATAAATTCAGATTTTTCCTATTCTTGAAATGGATATTTTTGATAAAACATTTATAAACATGCTTTTGGACCTATACTGCGCATATAATATGATAAAAAATTCTAAAATTCGGGCGCGCAAACAAATATTTATATAATTTTTTACAAAAATAAAGTCAGATTTTACATATTCTTGAAATGGATATTTTTGTTATTACTTTCATTAACATGCTTTTGGACCTATACTATGGATAAAATATGATAAAAAAGATAAAATTCGTGCGCGGAAGCAAAATATTTTGATAATTTTTTACAAAAATTAAGTCAGATTTTACATATTTTTGAAACGGATATTTTTGTTAAAAAGTTCATAAACATGCTTTTCGACCTATACTATGGATAAACTATGATGAAAAATTATATACTTCGAGCGCGGAAGCAAATATTTATATAATTTTTTACAAAAATAAAGTCAAATTTTACCTATTTTTGAAGAATACGTTGTATATTGTAAGCTTCATTGGCTGGATTGTAGAATACGTACCACACTTGAAATAGCAATTATCTTGTTGCAATATTTTCTTTTACCTAAATTATGATGAAAAATCATAAAATTCGGGCGCGGAAGCAAATATTTATATGATTTTTTACAAAAATAAAGTCGGTTTTTACATATTCTTGAAATGGATATTTTTTGTTAAAACATTCATAAACATGCTTTTGGACCTATACTGCAGATAAAATATGATAAAAAATTATAAAATTCGGGCGCGCAAACAAATATTTATATGATTTATTACATAAAAAAGTCAGATTTTACCTATTTTTGATGAATACGTTGTATATTGTAAGCTTCATTGGCTGGATTCTAGAATACCTACCACACTTGAAATAGCAATTTTCTTGTTGCAATGTGTTGTTTTAAGTAAATTATGACGAAAAATCATAAAATTCGGGCGCGGAAGCAAATATTTATATGATTTTTTACAAAAGTAAAGTCAGATTTTTCCTATTCTTGAAATGGACATTTTTGTTAAAACATTCATAAACATGCATTTGGACCTATACTGCGGATAAAATATGATGAAAAATTATAAAATTCAAGCGCGCAAACAAATATTTATATGATTTTTTACAAAAAAAAGTCTGATTTTACCTATTTTTGATGAATACGTTGTATATTGTAAGCTTCATTGGCTGGATTCTAGAATACCTACCACACTTGAAATAGCAATTTTCTTGTTGCAATGTGTTCTTTTACGTAAATTATGATGAAAAATCATAAAATTCGGGCGCGGAAGCAAATATTTATATGATTTTTTACAAAAGTAAAGTCAGATTTTTCCTATTCTTGTAATGGACATTTTTGTTAAAAACATTCATAAACATGCATTTGGACCTATACTGCGGATAAAATATGATGAAAAATTATAAAATTCAAGCGCGCAAACAAATATTTATATGATATTTTTACAAAAAAAAAGTCAGATTTTACCTATTTTTGATGAATACGTTGTATATTGTAAGATTCATTGGCTGGATTCTAGAATACCTACCACACTTGAAATAGCAATTTTCTTGTTGCAATGTTTTCTTTTACGTAAATTCTTATGAAAAATCATAAAATTCGTTCGCGGAAGCAAATATTTATATGATATATTTACAAAAATAAAGTCAGATTTTACCTATTCTTGAAATGGATATTTTTGTTAAAACATTCATAAACATGCTTTTGGACCTATACTGTGGATAAAATATAATAAAAAATTATAAAATTTTGGGCGCGAAAACAAATATTTATATGATTTTTTACAAAAAAAAGTCAGATTTTACCTATTTTTGATGAATACGTTGTATATTGTAAGCTACATGGGCTGGATTCTAGAATACCTACCACACTTGAAATAGCAATTTTCTTGTTGCAATGTTATCTTTTACCTAAATTATGATGAAAAATCATAAAATTCGGGCGCGGAAGCAAATATTTATATGATTTTTTTACAAAAATAAAGTCAGATTTTTCCTATTCTTGAAATGGATATTTTTGTTAAAACATTTATAAACATGCTTTTGGACCTATACTGCACATATAATATGATGAAAAATTATAAAATTCGGGCGCGCAAACAAATATTTATATGATTTTTTACAAAAAAAGTCAGATTTTACCTATTTTTGATGAATACGTTGTATATTGTAAGCTACATGGGCTGGATTCTAGAATACCTACCACACTTGAAATAGCTATTTTCTTGTTGCAATGTTTTCTTTTAGCTAAAATATGATGAAAAATCATAAAATACGGGCGCGGAAGCAAATATTTATATGATTTTTTACAAAAATAAAGTCAGATTTTACATATTTTTGAAATGTATATTTTTGTATAAAACGTTCATAAACATGCTTTTGGACCTATACTATGGATAAAACTAAGATGAAAAAATTATAAAATTCGAGCGCGGAAGCAAATATTTATATAATTTTTTACAAAAATAAAGTCAAATTTTACCTATTTTTGATGAATACGTGGTATATTGTAAGCTTCATTGACTGGATACTAGAATACCTACCACACTTAAAATAGCAATTTTCTTGTTTGCAATGTTTTCTTTTACCTAAATTATGATGAAAAAATCATAAAATTCGGGCGCGGAAGCAAATATTCATATGATTATTTTACAAAAATAAAGTCAGATTTTACATACACTTGAAATGGATATTTTTCTTAATACATTCATAAACATGCTTTTGGACCTATACTGTGGATAAAATATGATGAAAAATTATAAAATTCGGGCGCAGAAGCAAATATTTATATGATTTTTTTTCTAAAAAAAAAGTCAGATTTTACCTATTTTTGATGAATACGTTGTATTGTAAGCTTCATTGGCTGGATTCTAGAATACCTACCACACTTGAAATAGCAATTTTCTTGTTGCAATGTTTTCTTTTACCTAAATTATGATGAAAAATCATAAAATTCGGGCACGGAAGCAAATATTTATATGATTTTTTACAAAAATAAAGTTAGATTTTACCTATTCTTAAAATGGATATTTTTGTTAATACATTCATAAACATGCATTTGGACCTATACTGTGGATAAAATATGATAAAAAATTATAAATTTTGGTCGCGGAAGCAAATATTTATATGATTTTTTACAAAAAAAAAGTCAGATTTTACCTATTTTTGATGAATACGTTGTATATTGTAAGCTTCATTGGCTGGATTCCAGAATACCTACCACACTTCAAATAGCAATTTTTTTTGTTGCAATGTTTTCTTTTACCTAAAATATGATGAAAAATCATAAAATTCGGGCGCGGAAGCAAATATTTATATGATTTTTTACAAAAATAAAGTCAGATTTCTCCTATTCTTGAAATGGATATTTTTGTTAATACATTCATAAACATGCATTTGGACCTATATTGCGGATAAAATATGATGAAAAATTATAAAATTCGGGGCGCGCAAACAAATATTTATATGATTTTTTACAAAAAAAAAGTCAGATTTTACCTATTTTTGATAAATACGTTGTATATTGTAAGCTACATGGGCTGGATTCTAGAATTCCTAACACACTTGAAATAGCAATTTTCTTGTTGCAATGTTTTCTTTTAGCTAAAATATGATGAAAAATCATAAAAGTCGGGCGCGGAAGCAAATATTTATATGATTTTTTACAAAAATAAAGTCAGATTTTAAATATTTTTGAAATGGATATTTTTGTTAAAACGTTCATAAACATGCTTTTGGACCTATAATGTGGATAAAATATGATGAAAATTTAAAAAATTCGGGCGCAGAAGCAAATATTTATATGATTTTTTCCAAAAAAATGTCAGATTTTTACCTATTTTTGATGAATACGTTGTATATTGTAAGCGTTATTGGCTGGATTCTAGAATACCTACCACACTTGAAATAGCAATTTTCTTGTTGCAATGTTCTTTTACCTAAATTATGATGAAAAATCATAAAATTCAGGCGCGGAAGTAAATATTCATATGATTTTTTACAAAAATAAAGTCAGATTTTAACTATTCTTGAAATGGATATTTTTGTTAATACATTCATAAACATGCTTTTAGACCTATACTGCGCATAAAATATGATAAAAAATTATAAAATTCGGGCGCTGCAAACAAATATTTATATGATTTTTTACAAAAATAAAGTCAGATTTTACCCACTTTTGATGAATACGTTGTATATTGTAAGCTTCATTGGCTGGATTCTAGAATACCTATCACACTTAAAATAGCAATTTTCTTGTTGCAATGTTTTCTTTTACCTAAATTACTCTGAGATAGCGCGT
>JAQOWZ010000290.1:0-71166 GCA_035578165.1 Stenolophus ochropezus | reverse complement strand
ACGCGCTATCTCAGAGTAGGTATTCTAGAATCCAGCCCATGTAGCTTACAATATACAACGTATTCATCAAAAATAGGTAAAATCTGACATTTTTTTAAAAAAAATCATATAAATATTTGTTAGCGCGCCCGAATTTTATAATTTTTCATCATATTTTATCCGCAGTATAGGTCCAAAAGCATGTTTATGAATGTTTTAACAAAAATATCCATTTCAAGAATAGGAAAAATCTGACGTTATTTTTGTAAAAAATCATATAAATATTTGCTTCCGCGCCCGAATTTTAGGATTTTTCATCATATTTTAGGTAAAAGAAAACATTGCAACAAGAAAATTGCTATTTCAAGTGTGTTAGGTATTCTACTATCCAGCCCATGTAGCTTACAATATACAACGTATACATCAAAAATAGGTAAAATCTGACTTTTTTTTGTAAAAAATCATATAAATATTTGCTTCCGCGCCCGAATTTTATAATTTTTCATCATATATTATCCACAGTATAGGTCTAAAATTATGTTTATGAATGTTTTAACAAAAATATCCATTTCAAGAATACGAAAAATCTGACATTATTTTTGTAAAAAATCATATAAATATTTGCTTCCGCGCCCGAATTTTATAATTTTTCATCATATTTTAGCTAAAAGAAAACATTGCAACAAGAAAATTGCTATTTCAAGTGTGTTAGGTATTCTAGAATCCAGCCCATGTAGCTTACAGTATACAACGTATTCATCAAAAATAGGTAAAATTAGACTTTTTTTTGAAAAAAATCATATAAATATTTGTTAGCGCGCCCGAATTTTAAAATTTTTCATCATATTTTATCCGCAGTATAGGTCCAAAAGCATGTTTATGAATGTTTTAACAAAAATATCCACTTCAAAGAATAGGAAAAATCTGACGTTATTTTTGTAAAAAATCATATAAATATTTGCTTCCGCGCCCGAATTTTATGATTTATTATCATATTTTAGCTAAAAGAAAACATTGCAACAAGAAATTTGCTATTTCAAGTGTGTTAGGTATTCTACAATCCAGCCCATGTAGCTTGCAATATACAACGTATTCATCAAAAGTAGGTAAAATCTGACTTTTTTTTGTAAAAAATCATATAAATATTTGCTTCCGCGCCCGAATTTTATAATTTTTCATCATATATTATCCACAGTATAGGTCCAAAAGCATGTTTATTAATGTTTTAACAAAAATATCCATTTCAAGAATAGGAAAAATCTGACATTATTTTTGTAAAAAATCATATAAATATTTGCTTCCGCGCCCGAATTTTATAATTTTTTATCATATTTTAGCTAAAAGAAAACATTGCAACAAGAAAATTGCTATTTCAAGTGTGTTAGGTATTTTAGAATCCAGCCCATGTAGCTTACAATATACAACGTATTCATCACAAATAGTTAAAATCTGACTTTTTTTTGTAAAAAATCATATAAATATTTGCTTCCGCGCCCGAATTTTATAATTTTTCATCATATTTTATCCACAGTATAGGTCCAAAGGCATGTTAATGAATGTATTAACAAAAATATCCATTTCAAGAATTTGTAAAATCAGACTTTATTTTTGTAAAAAATCATATAAATATTTGCTTCCGCGCCCGAATTTTATGATTTTCCATCATAATTTAGGTAAAAGAAAACATTGCAACAAGAAAATAGCTACTTCAAGTGTGGTAGGTATTCTAGAATCCAGCCAATGAAGCTTACAATATACAACGTATTCATCAAAAATAGGTAAAATCTGACTATATTTTTGTAAAAAATTATATAAATATTTGCTTCCGCGCTCGAATTTTATAATTTTTCATTATATTTTATCCATAGTATAGGTCCAAAAGCATGTTTATGAACGTTTTAACAAAAATATCCATTTCAAAAATATGTAAAATCTGACTTTATTTTTGAAAAAAATCATATAAATATTTGCTTCCGCGACCAAATTTTATGATTTTTCATCATATTTTAGCTAAAAGAAAACATTGCAACAAGAAAATTGCTATTTCAAGTTTGTTAGGTATTCTAGAATCCAGCCCATGTAGCTTACAATATACAACGTATTCATCAAAAATAGGTAAAATCTGACTTTATTTGTAAAAAATCATATAAATATTTGTAAGCGCGCCCGAATTTTATAATTTTTCATCATATTTTATCCGCAGTATAGGTCCAAAAGCATGTTTATGAATGTTTTAACAAAAATATCCATTTCAAGAATAGGAAAAATCAAACGTTATTTTTGTAAAAAATCATATAAATATTTGCTTCCGCGCCCGAATTTTATGATTTTTTATCATATTTTAGCTAAAAGGAAACATTGCAACAAGAAAATTGCTATTTCAAGTGTGTTAGGTATTCTAGAATCCAACCCATGTAGCTTACAATATACAACGTATTCATCACAAATAGGTAAAATCTGACTTTTTTTTTGTAAAAAATCATATAAATATTTGCTTCCGCGCCCGAATTTTATAATTTTTCATCATATTTTATCCACAGTATAGGTCCAAAGGCATGTTAATGAATGTATTAACAAAAATATCCATTTCAAGAATTTGTAAAATCAGACTTTATTTTTGTAAAAAATCATATAAATATTTGCTTCCGCGCCCGAATTTTATGATTTTTCATCATAATTTCGGTAAAAGAAAACATTGCAACAAGAAAATTGCTATTTCTAGTGTGGTAGGTATTCTAGAATCCAGCCAAAGAAACTTACAATATACAACGTATTCATCAAAAATAGGTAAAATCTGACTTTATTTTTGTAAAAAATTATATAAATATTTGTTTGCGCGCACGAAATTTATAATTTTTCATCATATTTTATCCGCAGTATAGATCCAAAAGCATGCTTATGAATGTTTTAACAAAAATATCCATTTCAAGAATAGGTAAAATCTGACTTTATTTTTGTAAAAAATCATATAAATATTTGCTTCCGCGCCCGAATTTTATGATTTTTCATCATAATTTCGGTAAAAGAAAACATTGCAACAAGAAAATTGCTATTTCTAGTGTGGTAGGTATTCTAGAATCCAGCCAAAGAAACTTACAATATACAACGTATTCATCAAAAATAGGTAAAATCTGACTTTATTTTTGTAAAAAATTATATAAATATTTGCTTCCGCGTTTAAATTTTATAAATTTTCATCATATTTTATCCATAGTATAGATCCAAAAGCATGTTTATGAACGTTTTAACAAAAATATCTCTTTCAAGAATAGGAAAAATCTGACTTTATTTTTGTAAAAAATCATATAAATATTTGCTTCCGCACCCAAATTTTATGATTTTTCATCATATTTTAGCTAAAAGAAAACATTGCAACAAGAAAACCGCTATTTCAAGTGTGGTAGGTATTCTAGAATCCAGCCAATGAAGCTTACAATATACAACGTATTCATCAAAAATAGGTAAAAACTGACTTTTTTTTGTAAAAAATCATATAAATATTTGTTTGCGCGCCCGAATTTTATAATTTTTCATCATATTTTATCCGCAGTATAGGTCCAAAAGCATGCTTATGAATGTTTTAACAAAAAAAAACATTTCAAGAATAGGTAAATTCTGACATTATTTTTGTAAATAATCATATAAATATTTGCTTCCGCGCCCGAATTTTATGATTTTTCATCATAATTTATGTAAAAGAAAACATTGCAACAAGAAAATTGCTATTTCAAGTGTGGTAGGTATTCTAGAATCCAGCCAATGAAGCTTACAATATAAAACGTATTCATCAAATATAGGTAAAATCTGACTTTTTTTTTGTAAAAAATCATATTAATATTTGCATCCGCGCCCGAAATTTATAATTTTTCATCATATTTTATCCACAGTATAGGTCCAAAAGCATGTTTAGAAATGTATTAACAAAAATATCCATTTCAAGAATATGTAAAATCTGACTTTATTTTTGTAAAAAATCATATAAATATTTGCTTCCGCGCCCGAATTTTATGATTTTTCATCATAATTTAGGTAAAAGAAAACATTGCAACAAGAAAATTGCTACTTCTAGTGTGGTAGGTATTCTAGAATCCAGCCAATGAAACTTACAATATACAACGTATTCATCAAAAATAGGTAAAATCTGACTTTATTTTTGTAAAAAATCATATAAATATTTGCTTCCGCGACCGAATTTTATGATTTTTCATCATATTTTAGCTAAAAGAAAACATTGCAACAAGAAAATTGCTCTTTCAAGTGTGTTAGGTATTCTAGAATCCAGCCCATGTAGCTTACAATATACAACGTATTCATCAAAAATAGGTAAAATCTGACTTTTTTTTGTAAAAAATCATATAAATATTTGTTTGCGCGCCCGAATTTTATAATTTTTCATCATATTTTATCCGCAGTATAGATCCAAAAGCATGCTTATGAATGTTTTAACAAAAATATCCATTTCAAGAATAGGTAAAATCTGACTTTATTTTTGTAAAAAATCATATAAATATTTGCTTCCGCGCCCGAATTTTATAATTTTTCATCATAAATTAGGTAAAAGAAAACATTGCAACAAGAAAATTGCTATTTCAAGTGTGTTAGGTATTCTAGAATCCAGCCCATGTAGCTTACAATATACAACGTATTCATCAAAAATATGTAAAATCTGACTTTTTTTTGAAAAAAATTATATAAATATTTGTTAGCGCGCCCGAATTTTATAATTTTTCATCACATTTTATCCGCAGTATAGGTCCAAAAGCATGTTTATGAATGATTTAACAAAAATATCCATTTGAAGAATATGTAAAATCTGACAACAAGAAAATTGCTATTTCAAGTGTAATAGGTATTCTAGAATCCAGCCAATGAAGCTTACAATATACAACGTATTCTTCAAAAATAGGTAAAATCTGACTTTATTTTTGTAAAAAATTAAATAAATATTTGCTTCCGCGTTTGAATTTTATAATTTTTCATCATATTTTATCCATAGTATAGATCCAAAAGCATGTTTATGAACGTTTTAACAAAAATATCCATTTCAAAAATATGTAAAATCTGACTTTATTTTTGTAAAAAATCATATAAATATTTGCTTCCGCGCCCGAATTTTATGATTTTTCATCATATTTTAGCTAAAAGAAAACATTGCAACAAGAAAATTGCTATTTCAAGTGTGTTAGGTATTTTAGAATCCAGCCCATGTAGCTTACAATATACAACGTATTTATCAAAAATAGGTAAAATCTGACTTTTTTTGTAAAAAATCATATAAATATTTGTTTGCGCGCCCGAATTTTATAATTTTTCATCATATTTTATCCGCAGTATAGGTCCAAAAGCATGCTTATGAATGTTTTAACAAAAATATCCATTTCAAGAATAGGTAAAATCTGACTTTATTTTTGTAAAAAATTATATAAATATTTGCTTCCGCGCCCGAATTTTATGATTTTTCATCATAATTTAGGTAAAAGAAACATTGCAACAAGAAAATTGCTATTTCAAGTGTAATAGGTATTCTAGAATCCAGCCAATGAAGCTTACAATATACAACGTATTCATCAAAAATAGGTAAAATCTGTCTTAATTTTTGTAAAAAATTAAATAAATATTTGCTTCCGCTCTCGAATTTTATAATTTTTCATTATATATTATCCATAGTATAGGTCCGAAAGCATGTTTATGAACGTTTTAACAAGAATATCCATTTCAAAAATTTGTAAAATCTTACTTTATTTTTGTAAAAAATCATATAAATATTTGCTTCCGCGCCCGAATTTTATGATTTTTCATCATATATTAGCTAAAAGAAAACATTGCAACAAGAAAATTGCTATTTCAAGTGTGTTAGGTATTCTAGAATCCAGCCCATGTAGCTTACAATATACAACGTATTCATCACAAATAGGTAAAATCTGACTTTTTTTTTGTAAAAAATCATATAAATATTTGCTTCCGCGCCCGAATTTTATAATTTTTCATCATATTTTATCCACAGTATAGGTCCAAAGGCATGTTAATGAATGTATTAACTAAAATATTCATTTCAAGAATTTGTAAAATCAGACTTTATTTTTGTAAAAAATCATATAAATATTTGCTTCCGCGCCCGAATTCTATGATTTTTTATCATATTTTAGCTAAAAGAAAACATTGCAACAAGAAAATTGCTATTTCAAGTGTGTTAGGTATTCTAGAATCCAGCCCATGTAGCTTACAATATACGACGTATTCATCAAAAATAGGTGAATTCTGACATTTTTTTTGTAAAAAATCATATAAATATTTGCTTCCGCGCCCGAATTTTATAATTTTTCATCATATTTTATCCACAGTATAGCTCCAAAAGCATGTTTATAAATGTATTAACAAAAATATCCATTTCAAGAATATGTAAAATCTGACTTTATTTTTGTAAAAATTCATATAAATATTTGCTTCCGCGCCCGAATTTTATGATTTTTCATCATAACTTAGGCAAAAGAAAACATTGCAACAAGAAAATTGCTATTTCAAGTGTGGTAGGTATTCTAGAATCCAGCCAATGAAGCTTACAATATACAATGTATATATCAAAAATAGGTAAAATCTGACTTTTTTTTTGTAAAAAATCATATAAATATTTGTTTGCGCGAACGAATTTTATAATTTTTTATCATATTTTATCCGCAGTATAGGTCCAAAAGCATGTTTATGAATGTTTTAACAAAAAAAAACATTTCAAGAATAGGTAAAACCTGACATTATTTTTGTAAAAAATCATATAAATATTTGCTTCCGCGCCCGAATTTTATAATTTTTCATCATAATTTAGGTAAAAGAAAACATTGCAACAAGAAAATTGCTATTTCAAGTGTGGTAGGTATTCTAGAATCCAGCCAATGAAGCTTACAATATAAAACGTATTCATCAAAAATAGGTAAAATCTGACTTTTTTTTTGTAAAAAATCATATTAATATTTGCATCCGCGCCCGAAATTTATAATTTTTCATCATATTTTATCCACAGTATAGGTCCAAAAGCATGTTTATAAATGTATTAACAAAAATATCCATTTCAAGAATAGGAAAAATCTGACTTTATTTTTGTAAAAAATCACATAAATATTTGCTTCCGCACCCAAATTTTATGATTTTTCATCATATTCTAGCTAAAAGAAAACATTGCAACAAGAAAACCGCTATTTCAAGTGTGGTAGGTATTCTAGAATCCAGCCAATGAAGTTTACAATATACAACTTATTCATCAAAAATAGGTAAAATCTGACTTTTTTTTGTAAAAAATCATATAAATATTTGCATCCGCGCCCGAAATTTATAATTTTTCATCATATTTTATCCACAGTATAGGTCCAAAAGCATGTTTATAAATGTATTAACAAAAATATCCATTTCAAGAATATGTAAAATCTGACTTTATTTTTGTAAAAAATCATATAAATATTTGCTTCCGCGCCCGAATTTTATGATTTTTCATCATAATTTAGGTAAAAGAAAACATTGCAACAAGAAAATTGCTATTTCTAGTGTGGTAGGTATTCTAGAATCCAGCCAATGAAACTTACAATATACAACGTATTCATCAAAAATAGGCAAAATCTGACTTTATTTTTGTAAAAAATCATATAAATATTTGCTTCCGCGACCAAATTTTATGATTTTTCATCATATTTTAGCTAAAAGAAAACATTGCAACAAGAAAATTGCTATTTCAAGTTTGTTAGGTATTCTAGAATCCAGCCCATGTAGCTTACAATATACAACGTATTCATCAAAAATAGGTAAAATCTGACTTTATTTGTAAAAAATCATATAAATATTTGTAAGCGCGCCCGAATTTTATAATTTTTCATCATATTTTATCCGCAGTATAGGTCCAAAAGCATGTTTATGAATGTTTTAACAAAAATATCCATTTCAAGAATAGGTAAAATCTGACTTTATTTTTGTAAAAAATCATATAAATATTTGCTTCCGCGCCCGAATTTTATAATTTTTCATCATAAATTAGGTAAAAGAAAACATTGCAACAAGAAAATTGCTATTTCAAGTGTGTTAGGTATTCTAGAATCCAGCCAATGAAGCTTACAATATAAAACGTATTCATCAAATATAGGTAAAATCTGACTTTTTTTTTGTAAAAAATCATATTAATATTTGCATCCGCGCCCGAAATTTATAATTTTTCATCATATTTTATCCACAGTATAGGTCCAAAAGCATGTTTAGAAATGTATTAACAAAAATATCCATTTCAAGAATATGTAAAATCTGACTTTATTTTTGTAAAAAATCATATAAATATTTGCTTCCGCGCCCGAATTTTATGATTTTTCATCATAATTTAGGTAAAAGAAAACATTGCAACAAGAAAATTGCTACTTCTAGTGTGGTAGGTATTCTAGAATCCAGCCAATGAAACTTACAATATACAACGTATTCATCAAAAATAGGTAAAATCTGACTTTATTTTTGTAAAAAATCATATAAATATTTGCTTCCGCGCCCGAATTTTATGATTTTTCATCATATTTTAGCTAAAAGAAAACATTGCAACAAGAAAATTGCTCTTTCAAGTGTGTTAGGTATTCTAGAATCCAGCCCATGTAGCTTACAATATACAACGTATTCATCAAAAATAGGTAAAATCTGACTTTTTTTTGTAAAAAATCATATAAATATTTGTTTGCGCGCCCGAATTTTATAATTTTTCATCATATTTTATCCGCAGTATAGATCCAAAAGCATGCTTATGAATGTTTTAACAAAAATATCCATTTCAAGAATAGGTAAAATCTGACTTTATTTTTGTAAAAAATCATATAAATATTTGCTTCCGCGCCCGAATTTTATAATTTTTCATCATAAATTAGGTAAAAGAAAACATTGCAACAAGAAAATTGCTATTTCAAGTGTGTTAGGTATTCTAGAATCCAGCCCATGTAGCTTACAATATACAACGTATTCATCAAAAATATGTAAAATCTGACTTTTTTTTGAAAAAAATTATATAAATATTTGTTAGCGCGCCCGAATTTTATAATTTTTCATCACATTTTATCCGCAGTATAGGTCCAAAAGCATGTTTATGAATGATTTAACAAAAATATCCATTTGAAGAATATGTAAAATCTGACAACAAGAAAATTGCTATTTCAAGTGTAATAGGTATTCTAGAATCCAGCCAATGAAGCTTACAATATACAACGTATTCTTCAAAAATAGGTAAAATCTGACTTTATTTTTGTAAAAAATTAAATAAATATTTGCTTCCGCGTTTGAATTTTATAATTTTTCATCATATTTTATCCATAGTATAGATCCAAAAGCATGTTTATGAACGTTTTAACAAAAATATCCATTTCAAAAATATGTAAAATCTGACTTTATTTTTGTAAAAAATCATATAAATATTTGCTTCCGCGCCCGAATTTTATGATTTTTCATCATATTTTAGCTAAAAGAAAACATTGCAACAAGAAAATTGCTATTTCAAGTGTGTTAGGTATTTTAGAATCCAGCCCATGTAGCTTACAATATACAACGTATTTATCAAAAATAGGTAAAATCTGACTTTTTTTGTAAAAAATCATATAAATATTTGTTTGCGCGCCCGAATTTTATAATTTTTCATCATATTTTATCCGCAGTATAGGTCCAAAAGCATGCTTATGAATGTTTTAACAAAAATATCCATTTCAAGAATAGGTAAAATCTGACTTTATTTTTGTAAAAAATTATATAAATATTTGCTTCCGCGCCCGAATTTTATGATTTTTCATCATAATTTAGGTAAAAGAAACATTGCAACAAGAAAATTGCTATTTCAAGTGTAATAGGTATTCTAGAATCCAGCCAATGAAGCTTACAATATACAACGTATTCATCAAAAATAGGTAAAATCTGTCTTAATTTTTGTAAAAAATTAAATAAATATTTGCTTCCGCTCTCGAATTTTATAATTTTTCATTATATATTATCCATAGTATAGGTCCGAAAGCATGTTTATGAACGTTTTAACAAGAATATCCATTTCAAAAATTTGTAAAATCTTACTTTATTTTTGTAAAAATCATATAAATATTTGCTTCCGCGCCCGAATTTTATGATTTTTCATCATATATTAGCTAAAAGAAAACATTGCAACAAGAAAATTGCTATTTCAAGTGTGTTAGGTATTCTAGAATCCAGCCCATGTAGCTTACAATATACAACGTATTCATCACAAATAGGTAAAATCTGACTTTTTTTTTGTAAAAAATCATATAAATATTTGCTTCCGCGCCCGAATTTTATAATTTTTCATCATATTTTATCCACAGTATAGCTCCAAAAGCATGTTTATAAATGTATTAACAAAAATATCCATTTCAAGAATATGTAAAATCTGACTTTATTTTTGTAAAAATTCATATAAATATTTGCTTCCGCGCCCGAATTTTATGATTTTTCATCATAACTTAGGCAAAAGAAAACATTGCAACAAGAAAATTGCTATTTCAAGTGTGGTAGGTATTCTAGAATCCAGCCAATGAAGCTTACAATATACAATGTATATATCAAAAATAGGTAAAATCTGACTTTTTTTTTGTAAAAAATCATATAAATATTTGTTTGCGCGAACGAATTTTATAATTTTTTATCATATTTTATCCGCAGTATAGGTCCAAAAGCATGTTTATGAATGTTTTAACAAAAAAAAACATTTCAAGAATAGGTAAAACCTGACATTATTTTTGTAAAAAATCATATAAATATTTGCTTCCGCGCCCGAATTTTATAATTTTTCATCATAATTTAGGTAAAAGAAAACATTGCAACAAGAAAATTGCTATTTCAAGTGTGGTAGGTATTCTAGAATCCAGCCAATGAAGCTTACAATATAAAACGTATTCATCAAAAATAGGTAAAATCTGACTTTTTTTTTGTAAAAAATCATATTAATATTTGCATCCGCGCCCGAAATTTATAATTTTTCATCATATTTTATCCACAGTATAGGTCCAAAAGCATGTTTATAAATGTATTAACAAAAATATCCATTTCAAGAATAGGAAAAATCTGACTTTATTTTTGTAAAAAATCACATAAATATTTGCTTCCGCACCCAAATTTTATGATTTTTCATCATATTCTAGCTAAAAGAAAACATTTCAACAAGAAAACCGCTATTTCAAGTGTGGTAGGTATTCTAGAATCCAGCCAATGAAGTTTACAATATACAACTTATTCATCAAAAATAGGTAAAATCTGACTTTTTTTTGTAAAAAATCATATAAATATTTGCATCCGCGCCCGAAATTTATAATTTTTCATCATATTTTATCCACAGTATAGGTCCAAAAGCATGTTTATAAATGTATTAACAAAAATATCCATTTCAAGAATATGTAAAATCTGACTTTATTTTTGTAAAAAATCATATAAATATTTGCTTCCGCGCCCGAATTTTATGATTTTTCATCATAATTTAGGTAAAAGAAAACATTGCAACAAGAAAATTGCTATTTCTAGTGTGGTAGGTATTCTAGAATCCAGCCAATGAAACTTACAATATACAACGTATTCATCAAAAATAGGCAAAATCTGACTTTATTTTTGTAAAAAATTATATAAATATTTGCTTCCGCGTTTGAATTTTATAATTTTTCATCATATTTTATCCGCAGTATAGGTCCAAAAGCATATTTATGAATGTTTTAACAAAAATGACCATTTCAAGAATAGGAAAAAGCTGACTTTATTTTTGTAAAAAATCATATAAATATTTGCTTCCGCGCCCGAATTTTATGATTATTCATCATATTTTAGCTAAAAGAAAACATTGCAACAAGAAAATTGCTATTTCAAGTGTGTTAGGTATTCTAGAATCCAGCCCATGTAGCTTACAATATACAACGTATTCATCAAAAATAGGTAAAATCTGACTTAATTTTTGTAAAAAATTAAATAAATATTTGCTTCCGCTCTCGAATTTTATAATTTTTCATCATATATTATCCATAGTATAGGTCCGAAAGCATGTTTATGAACGTTTTAACAAGAATATCCATTTCAAAAATATGTAAAATCTGACTTTATTTTTGTAAAAAATCATATAAATATTTGCTTCCGCGCCCGAATTTTATGATTTTTCATCATATTTTAGCTAAAAGAAAACATTGCAACAAGAAAATTGCTATTTCAAGTGTGTTAGGGATTCTAGAAGCCAGCCCATGTAGCTTACAATATACGACGTATTCATCAAAAATAGGTAAAATCTGACTTTTTTTTGTAAAAAATCATATAAATATTTAAATATTGAAAGAAGCTTTCAGAACTTATAATTATTAATAAATAGACAATATTTGGGTTTTAGTTCTGTAAATTTTTTTATTAATTACAACGTTTCGACAGCTCAGGGCTGCCTTCGTCAGGTAAATAACAAATAAATAAGTAGTCAAGACAACACGTAACATAGGTAACAAATGAAAACATACAAATGACATTGACAAAATTAAAAACGGATGACAGGTAACCACGACTTATTTAGTTCAAAGCCTGTATTTAAATTAAAATTATTAGGAGATTTCTTGATTTCAATTGCTTCTCTAATAAGTCTTCTTATCCAATGATTTTCTCTAGCAAGAATCTTCGTGTTTTCGAAATCAATTCCATGTAATTCCTGAATTGCATGTTCTGCAACGGCAGACTTCTCAGGTTGGTTTAATCTAATATGCCGTTTGTGTTCCTTTAATCTCGTTGCTACAGTTCTACCAGTTTGACCAATATATATTTTACCACACTGACAAGGGAATCTTATAAATGCCAGAACAGTGTAGAGGAACTGTATCTTTGACATTGCCAAGAAGATCACGGATTTTTAACTTGATTTATATGAAGTTTTTATGTCATATTTATTAAGAATCCTTCCAATTTTGTCGGTGACATTGGCAATAAATGGCAAAGTAGCAAATAATTTCTTATCAGGAACCACTTGTGGAATGGTAGAGGTTTATTCTTCGTTTTTAGCGCTCTTCTTATTTGTGTTTTACTGTAACCATTTTTCAAGAAAACTTCATCCAAAAAATTAATTTCTTCTTGCAGTTTACTGGGATGACATAGATTAGAAGCTCTCTGATAAAGCGTTTTAATAGTACAAGCTTTTTGGGCAGGGTGGTGGTTAGAGGTCTCATGAAGATATTGGTTAGTATGGGTTGGCTTCCTATATACTGAAGTATAAGCTTTCCATCATCTTGTTTTTCCAAAAATACATCAAGAAAAGGAAAGACTATTATTTTCTTCTACTTCAATGGTAAATTTGATGTTCTTATGTTGCAAATTTAAGTGTTTAAGAAAATTGTTTAATTCGTCTCTTCCATGAGGCCAAATAGCAAAAACATCATCAACATAACGAAGCCAGACGGTAGGTTTCTTACTTGCTGTACTAAGAGCTCTTTCTTCAAAATTCTCCATATAGAAATTCGCAATGGATGGTGATAAAGGAGAGCCCATGGCAACACCATCTACTTGTTTGTAGTAATTACCATTGAAGAGGAAAAAACAGGATGTCAAACAATGTACTTTGCCATTTATTGCCAACGTCACCGACAAAATTGGAAGGATTCTTAATAAATATGACATAAAAAACTTCATATAAATCAAGTTTAAAAATCCGTGATCTTCTTGGCAATGTCAAAGATACAGTTCCTCTACACTGTTCTGGCATTTATAAGATTCCTTGTCAGTGTGGTAAAATATATATTGGTCAAACTGGTAGAACTTGTAGCAACGAGATTAAAGGAACACAAACGGCATATTAGATTAAACCAACCTGAGAAGTCTGCCGTTGCAGAACATGCAATTCAGGAATTACATGGAATTGATTTCGAAAACACGAAGATTCTTGCTAGAGAAAATCATTGGATAAGAAGACTTATTAGAGAAGCAATTGAAATCAAGAAATCTCCTAATAATTTTAATTAAAATACAGGCTTTCAACTAAATAAGTCGTGGTTACCTGTCATCCGTTTTTAATTTTGTCAATGTCATTTGTATGTTTTCATTTGTTACCTATGTTACGTGTTGTCTTGACTACTTATTTATTTGTTATTTACTGACGAAGGCAGCCCTGAGCTGTCGAAACGTTGTAATTAATAAAAAAATTTACAGAACTAAAACCCAAATATTGTCTATTTATTATATAAATATTTGTTTGCGCGCCCGACTTTTATAATTTTTCATGATATTTTATCCGCAGTATAGGTCCAAAAGCAGTTTATGAGTGTTTTAACAAAAATGACCATTTCAAGAATAGGAAAAAGCTGACTTTATTTTTGTAAAAAATCATATAATATTTGCTTCCGCGCCCTAATTCTATGATTTTTTATCATATTTTAGCTAAAAGAAAACATTGCAACAAGAAAATTGCTATTTCAAGTGTGTTAGGTATTGTAGAATCCAGCCCATGTAGCTTACAATATACGACGTATTTATCAAAAATAGGTGAATTCTGACTTTTTTTTTGTAAAAAATCATATAAATATTTGCTTCCGCGCCCGAATTTTATAATTTTTCATCATATTTTATCCGCAGTATAGCTCCAAAAGCATGTTTATAAATGTATTAACAAAAATATCCATTTCAAGAATATGTAAAATCTGACTTTATTTTTGTAAAAATTCATATAAATATTTGCTTCGCGCCCGAATTTTATGATTTTTCATCATAACTTAGGCAAAAGAAAACATTGCAACAAGAAAATTGCTATTTCAAGTGTGGTAGTTATTCTAGAATCCAGCCAATGAAGCTTACAATATACAATGTATTCATCAAAATAGGTAAAATCTGACTTTTTTTTTTGTAAAAAATCATATAAATATTTGTTTGCGCGAACGAATTTATAATTTTCATCATATTTTATCCGCAGTATAGGTCCAAAAGCATGTTTATGAATGTTTTAACAAAAAAAAACATTTCAAGAATAGGTAAAATCTGACATTATTTTTGTAAAAAACCATATAATTATTTGCTTCCGCGCCCGAATTTTATGATTTTTCATCATAATTTAGGTAAGAGAAAACATTGCAACAAGAAAATTGCTATTTCAAGTGTGGTTGGTATTCTAGAATCCAGCCAATGAAGCTTACAATATAAAACGTATTCATCAAAAAATAGGTAAAATCTGACTTTTTTTTTGTAAAAAATCATATTAATATTTGCATCCGCGCCCGAAATTTAAAATTTTTCATCATATTTTATCCACAGTATAGGTCCAAAAGCATGTTTATAAATGTATTAACAAAAATATCCATATCAAGAATAGGAAAATCTGACTTTATTTTTGTAAAAAATCACATAAATATTTGCTTCCGCACCCAAATTTTATGATTTTTCATCATATTCTAGCTAAAAGAAAACATTGCAACAAGAAAACCGCTATTTCAAGTGTGGTAGATATTCTAGAATCCAGCCAATGAAGCTTACAATATACAACGTAATTCATCAAAAATAGGTAAAATCTGACTTTTTTTTGTAAAAAATCATATAAATATTTGCATCCGCGCCCGAAATTTATAATTTTTCATCACTCTGAGATAGCGCGTTATAGGTCCAAAAGCATGTTTATAAATGTATTAACAAAAATATCCATTTCAAGAATATGTAAAATCTGACTTTATTTTTGTAAAAAATCATATAAATATTTGCTTCCGCGCCCGAATTTTATGATTTTTCATCATAATTTAGGTAAAAGAAAACATTGCAACAAGAAAATTGCTATTTCTAGTGTGGTAGGTATTCTAGAATCCAGCCAATGAAACTTACAATATACAACGTATTCATCAAAAATAGGTACAATCTGACTATTTTTGTAAAAAATTATATAAATATTTGCTTCCGCGTTTGAATTTTATAATTTTTCATCATATTTTATCCGCAGTATAGGTCCAAAAGCATATTTATGAATATTTAACAAAAATGACCTTTTCAAGAATAGGAAAAAGCTGACTTTATTTTTGTAAAAAATCATTTAAATATTTGCTTCCGCGCCCGAATTTTATGATTTTTCATCATATTTTAGCTAAAAGAAAACATTGCAACAAGAAAATTGCTATTTCAAGTGTGTTAGGTATTCTAGAATCCAGCCCATGTAGCTTACAATATACAACGTATTCATCAAAAATAGGTAAAATCTGACTTTTTTTTGTAAAAAATCATATAGATATTTGTTTGCGCGCCCGAATTTTATAATTTTTCATCATATTTTATCCGCAGTATAGGTCCAAAAGCATGTTTATGAATGTTTTAACAAAAATATCCATTTCAAGAATAGGAAAAATCTGACTTTATTTTTGTAAAAAATCATATAAATATTTGCTTTGCACCCAAATTTTATGATTTTACATCAAAATTTAGGTAAAAGAAACATTGCAACAAGAAAATTGCTATTTCAAGTGTAATAGGTATTCTAGAATCCAGCCAATAAAGCTTACAATATACAACGTATTCATCAAAAATAGGTAAAATCTGACTTTATTTTTGTAAAAAATTAAATAAATATTTGCTTCCGCGCTCGAATTTTATAATTTTTCATCATATTTTATCCATAGTATAGGTCCAAAAGCATGTTTATGAACGTTTTAACAAGTATATCCATTTCAAAAATATGTAAAATCTTACTTCATTTTTGTGAAAAATCATATAAATATTTGCTTCCGCGCCCGAATTTTATGATTTTTCATCATATATTAGCTAAAAGAAAACGTTGCAACAAGAAAATTGCTATTTCAAGTGTGTTAGGTATTCTAGAATCCAGCCCATGTAGCTTACAATATACGACGTATTCATCAAAAACAGGTAAAATCTGACATTTTTTTTTGTAAAAAATCATATAAATATTTGCTTCCGCGCCCGAATTTTATAATTTTTCATCATATTTTATCCACAGTATAGCTCCAAAAGCATGTTTATAAATGTATTAACAAAAATATCCATTTCAAGAATATGTAAAATCTGACTTTATTTTTGTAAAAAATCATATAAATATTTGCTTCCGCGCCCGAATTTTATGATTTTTTATCATAACTTAGGCAAAAGAAAACATTGCAACAAGAAAATTGCTATTTCAATTGTGGTAGGTATTCTAGAATCCAGCCAAATAAGCTTACAATATACAACGTATTCATCAAAAATAAGTAAAATCTGACTTTATTTTTGTAAAAAATTATATAAATATTTGTTTCCGCGCTCGAATTTTATAATTTTTCATCATATTTTATCCATAGTATAGGTCCAAAAGCATGTTTATGAACGTTTTAACAAAAATATCCATTTCAAAAATATGTAAAATCTGACTTTATTTTTGTAAAAAATCATATAAATATTTGCTTCCGCGCCCGAATTTTATGATTTTTCATCATATTTTAGCTAAAAGAAAATATTGCAACAAGAAAATTGCTATTTCAAGTGTGTTAGGTATTCTAAAATCCAGCCCATGTAGCTTACAATATACAACGTATTCATCAAAAATAGGTAAAATCTGACTTTTTTTTTTGTAAAAAATCATATAAATATTTGTTTGCGCGCCCGAATTTTATAATTTTTATCATATTTTATCCGCAGTATAGGTCCAAAAGCATGTTTATGAATGTTTTAACTAAAATGACCATTTCAAGAATAGGAAAAAGGTGACTTTATTTTTGTAAAAAATCATATAAATATTTGCTTCCGCGCCCGAATTCTATGATTTTTTATCATATTTTAGCTAAAAGAAAACATTGCAACAAGAAAATTGCTATTTCAAGTGTGTTAGGTATTCTAGAATCCAGCCCATGTAGCTTACAATATACGACGTATTCATCAAAAATAGGTAAAATCTGACTTTTTTTTTTGTAAAAAATCATATAAATATTTGCTTCCGCGCCCGAATTTTATAATTTTTCATCATATTTTATCCACAGTATAGCTCCAAAAGCATGTTTATAAATGTATTAACAAAAATATCCATTTCAAGAATATGTAAAATCTGACTTTATTTTTGTAAAAAATCATATAAATATTTGCTTCCGCGCCCGAATTTTATGATTTTTCATCATAACTTAGGCAAAAGAAAACATTGCAACAAGAAAATTGCTATTTCAAGTGTGGTAGGTATTCTAGAATCCAGCCAAATAAGCTTACAATATACAACGTATTCCTCAAAAATAAGTAATATCTGACTTTATTTTTGTAAAAAATTATATAAATATTTGTTTCCGCGCTCGAATTTTATAATTTTTCATCATATTTTATCCATAGTATAGGTCCAAAAGCATGTTTATGAACGTTTTAACAAAAATATCCATTTCAAAAATATGTAAAATCTGACTTTATTTTTGTAAAAAATTATATAAATATTTGCTTCCGCGCCCGAATTTTATGATTTTTCATCATATTTTAGCTAAAAGAAAACATTGCAACAAGAAAATTGCTATTTCAAGTGTGTTAGGTATTCTATAATCCAGCCCATGTACCTTTCAATATACAACGTATTCATCAAAAATAGGTAAAATCTGACTTTTTTTTTGTAAAAAATCATATAAATATTTGTTTGCGCGTCCGAATTTTATAATTTTTTATCATATTTTATCCGCAGTATAGGTCCAAAAGCATGTTTATGAATGTTTTAACAAAAATATCCATTTCAAGAATAGGAAAAATCTGACTTTATTTTTGTAAAAGATCATATAAATATTTGCTTCCGCACCCAAATTTTATGATTTTTTATCATATTTTAGCTAAAAGAAAACATTGCAACAAGAAAACCGCTATTTCAAGTGTGGTAGGTATTCTAGAATCCAGCCAATGAAACTCACAATATACAACATATTCATCAAAAATAGGTAAAATCTGACATTTTTTTTTGTAAAAAATCATATAAATATTTGCTTCCGCGCCCGAATTTTATAATTTTTCATCATATTTTATCCACAGTATAGCTCCAAAAGCATGTTTATAAATGTATTAACAAAAATATCCATTTCAAGAATATGTAAAATCTGACTTTATTTTTGTAAAAAATCATATAAATATTTGCTTCCGCGCCCGAATTTTATGATTTTTCATCATAACTTAGGCAAAAGAAAACATTGCAACAAGAAAATTGCTATTTCAAGTGTGGTAGGTATTCTAGAATCCAGCCAATGAAGCTTACAATATACAATGTATTAATCAAAAATAGGTAAAATCTGACTTTTTTTTGTAAAAAATCATATAAATATTTGTTTGCGCGAACGAATTTTATAATTTTTCATCATATTTTATCCGCAGTATAGGTCCAAAAGCATGTTTATGAATGTTTTAACAAAAATATCCATTTCAAGAATAGGAAAAATCTGACATTATTTTTGTAAAAAATCATATAAATATTTGCTTCCAAACCCAAATTTTATGATTTTTCATCATATTTTAGCTAAATGAAAACATTGCAACAAGAAAACCGCTATTTCAAGTGTGGTAGGTATTCTAGAATCCAGCCAATAAAGCTTACAATATACAACGTATTCATCAAAAATAGGTAAAATCTGACTTTTTTTTTGTAAAAAATCATATAAATATTTGTTTGCGCGCCCGAATTTTATAATTTTTATCATATTTTATCCGCAGTATAGGTCCAAAAGCATGTTTATGAATGTTTTAACAAAAATAACCAATTCAAGAATAGGAAAAAGCTGACTTTATTTTTGTAAAAAATCATATAAATATTTGCTTCCGCGCCCGAATTCTATGATTTTTTATCATATTTTAGCTAAAAGAAAACATTGCAACAAGAAAATTGCTATTTCAAGTGTGGTAGGTATTCTAGAATCCAGCCAATGAAGCTTACAATATACGACGTATTCATCAAAAATAGGTAAAATCTGACTTTTTTTTTGTAAAAAATCATATAAATATTTGCTTCCGCAACCGAATTTTATAATTTTTCATCATATTTTATCCACAGTATAGCTCCAAAAGCATGTTTATAAATGTATTAACAAAAATATCCATTTCAAGAATATGTAAAATCTGACTTTATTTTTGTAAAAAATCATATAAATATTTGCTTCCGCGCCCGAATTTTATGATTTTTTATTATAACTTAGGCAAAAGAAAACATTGCAACAAGAAAATTGCTATTTCAAGTGTGGTAGGTATTCTAGAATCCAGCCAAATAAGCTTACAATATACAACGTATTAATCAAAAATAAGTAAAATCTGACTTTATTTTTGTAAAAAATTATATAAATATTTGTTTCCGCGCTCGAATTTTATAATTTTTCATCATATTTTATCCATAGTATAGGTCCAAAAGCATGTTTATGAACGTTTTAACAAAAATATCCATTTCAAAAATATGTAAAATCTGACTTTATTTTTGTAAAAAATTATATAAATATTTGCTTCCGCGCCCGAATTTTATGATTTTTCATCATATTTTAGCTAAAAGAAAACATTGCAACAAGAAAATTGCTATTTCAAGTGTGTTAGGTATTCTAAAATCCAGCCCATGTAGCTTACAATATACAACTTATTCATCAAAAATAGGTAAAATCTGACTTTTTTTTTGTAAAAAATCATATAAATATTTGTTTGCGCGCCCGAATTTTATAATTTTTTATCATATTTTATCCGCAGTATAGGTCCAAAAGCATGTTTATGAATGTTTTAACAAAAATATCCATTTCAAGAATAGGAAAAATCTGACTTTATTTTTGTAAAAAATCATATAAATATTTGCTTCCGCACCCAAATTTTATGATTTTTCATCATATTTTAGCTAAAAGAAAACATTGCAACAAGAAAACCGCTATTTCAAGTGTGGTAGGTATTCTAGAATCCAGCCAATGAAACTCACAATATACAACATATTCATCAAAAATAGGTAAAATCTGACTTTTTTTTTTGTAAAAAATCATATAAATATTTGCATCCGCGCCCGAAATTTATAATTTTTCATCATATTTTATCCACAGTATAGGTCCAAAAGCATGTTTATAAATGTATTAACAAAAATATCCATTTCAAGAATATGTAAAATCTGACTTTATTTTTGTAAAAAATCATATAAATATTTGCTTCCGCGCCCGAATTTTATGATTTTTTATCATAATTTAGGTAAAAGAAAACATTGCAACAAGAAAATTGCTACTTCAAGTGTGGTAGGTAATCTAGAATCCAGCCAATGAAGCTTACAATATACAACGTATTCATCAAAAATAGGTAAAATCTGACTTTATTTTTGTAAAAAATTATATAAATATTTGCTTCCGCGCTCGAATTTTATAATTTTTCATCATATTTTATCCCTAGTATAGGTCCAAAAGCATGTTTATGAAAGTTTTAACAAAAATATCCATTTCAAAAATATGTGAAATCTGACTTTATTTTTGTAAAAAATCATATAAATATTTGCTTCCGCGACCGAATTTTATGATTTATCATCATATTTTAGCTAAAAGAAAACATTGCAACAAGAAAATTGCTATTTCAAGTGTGTTAGGTATTCTAGAATCCAGCCCATGTAGCTTACAATATACAACGTATTCATCAAAAATAGGTAAAATCTGACTTTTTTTTGAAAAAAATCATATAAATATTTGTTAGCGCGCCCGAATTTTATAATTTTTTATTATATTTTATCTGCAGTATAGGTCCAAAAGCATGTTTATGAATGTTTTAACAAAAATTTCCATTTCAAGAATAGGAAAAATCTGACGTTATTTTTGTAAAAAATCATATAAATATTTGCTTCCGCGCCCGAATTTTATGATTTTTCATCATATTTTAGCTAAAAGAAAACATTGCAACAAGAAAATTGCTTTTTCAAGTGTGTTAGGTATTCTACAATCCAGCCCATGTAGCTTACAATATACAACGTATTCATAAAAATAGGTAAAATCTGACTTTTTTTTTGTAATAAATCATATAAATATTTGCTTCCGCGCCCGAATTTTATAATTTTTCATCATATTTTATCCACAGTATAGGTCCAAAGGCATGTTAATGAATGTATTAACTAAAATATCCATTTCAAGAATTTGTAAAATCAGACTTTATTTTTGTAAAAAATCATATAAATATTTGCTTCCGCGCCCGAATTTTATGATTTTTCATCATAATTTAGGTAAAAGAAAACATTGCAACAAGAAAATAGCTACTTCAAGTGTGGTAGGTATTCTAGAATCCAGCCAATGAAGCTTACAATATACTACGTATTCATCATAAATAGGTAAAATCTGACTTTATTTTTGTAAAAAATTATATAAATATTTGCTTCCGCGCTCGAATTTTATGATTTTTCTTTGTAGTAGTTATTTAGGCCTTTAGGTTCCTGATGTAGGTTTTATTACAATAGTCGAGATCATAAAATACAGGACGTTTCGGGCAAAGTTAGCCCATCATCAACAGATGAAAGTTCCGCCTGACACCATGCTGTCGACACGTGTGTTTACTACCGGGGGTACAAATATCTACGAATATTAGTCTCTTAAAAGTTTATAAAATGTACCTTCTAATCGTTACAACGACTTTGCCTTTATCAAATAGAATTTATAAACTTCACATGTGTTTCGGAATGTATTAAATTCAAAATTTTGTTCAAACAATGTAATTCTGCTTAACCTCTCTTTCATCTGCTGATGATGGGCTAACTTTGCCCGAAACGTCCTGTATTTTATGATCTCGACTATTGTAATAAAACCTACATCAGGAACCTAAAGGCCTAAATAACTACTACAACCTTAACCACTGAGTTCCTAAATAAATTTCAACAAATTTATGATTTTTCATCATATTTTAGCTAAAAGAAAACATTGCAACAAGAAAATTGCTATTTCAAGTGTGTTAGGTATTCTAGAATCCAGCCCATGTAGCTTACAATATACAACGTATTCATCAAAAATAGGTAAAATCTGACTTTTTTTGTAAAAAATCATATAAATATTTGCTTCCGCGCCCGAATTTTATAATTTTCCATCATATTTTATCCACAGTATAGGTCCAGAGGCATGTTTATGAATGTTTTAACAAAAATATCCATTTCAAGAATAGGAAAAATCTGACTTTATTTTTGTAAAAAATCATATAAATATTTGCTTCCACGCCCGAATTTTATGATTTTTCATCATATTTTAGCTAAAAAAAAAACATTGCAACAAGAAAATTGCTATTTCAAGTGTGTTAGGTATTCTAGAATCCAGCCCATGTAGCTTACAATATACAACGTATTCATCAAAAATAGGTAAAATCTGACTTTTTTTTTGTAAAAAATCATATAAATATTTGCTTCCGCGCCCGAATTTTATAATTTTTCATGATATTTTATCCACAGTATAGGTCCAAAGGCATGTTAATGAATGTATTAACAAAAATATTCATTTCAAGAATAGGTAAAATCTGACTTTATTTTTGTAAAAAATAATATAAATATTTGCTTCCGCGCCCGAATTTTATGATTTTTCATTATAATTTGAATATTAAGGGAATCTTGGTCAAACCATTTGGTCGTTGATATGCTAAAGTGATTTATAGATAAAAACAAATAATCTTGAAGATATTTAAGTATAATCGTTGGAGGAAAGATAGATAAGGAGGTAGTAAACTTCTGGACACGTTATCTCTTCCTGGGAAACCGTATCCTTTTAAAAGTATCCAAAACAATTTTAAATTTTCTAGATAACCTCAAAACTGAAAAACCTTAATAAAATTTTACACCTTGTCACATACAACTAGTGACATCTATTGATACAAGAAGAAAACATCGAATACCCAAGCGCCTGTTTCGGTAGACAACCATAGAATCTTCAAAGATCTTCAGAAAACATCAATCAGGCGTTTTTCTTCATACTATTTGCCGTAGTCAACAACTCTACAAAAGATGGATGGTGCAGAAGATAATAGAAGTAGAACTTCCAGTGTAAGCAGCATAGGAGAAACAAGCGGATTTAATAAAAGTAGGAGGACAACAAGATCACCAGTACATAAAAGGAAAGCTGTTGAAGAGAATGAAAATGAAGTAATGTGTATGCTAACCACAATATGGGAGGAAATAAAATCAATGAAAGAAGAAAACAAACAACATCGTAAAGAGACGCAGGAAACAAGAGTAGAAATACACGAAGAAATACAAGAAATACGGAAGGACTTTGAGGATATTGTAAACATGCTAAATGAGGAACTAAAAAATCTAAAAATTAAAGAAGAGCAAATGAAAGAGGAAATAATTGAGTTAAAAGAAAAAGTAGCATTCTTGGAAAATGTAGAAGATAAAAGAGCGAAAATAAATAAACGTAATAACATAGTTATTAAAGGGGATCAAACGTTAAATTCCAGTCAGACCGTAGAAAATTTTATCAAAGAGAACCTAGGATTGCATGTAAAAATTGAAAACACTTACACAAAAGGAAAAGATGACAAACAAGTGACGCTTGCAAGGATGGAGAACTGGCACGATAAGGTTAACATAATGAAAAATAAAAATAAACTTATAAGTTCAGAAATATATATTGAAAACGATTTGACTAACAAGGTAATGGAAATACAAAAAGAGATTTTAAAAAGAGCGAAGGAAGAAAAAATCAAGGGCTACAGAACAAAAATAGGATACCAAAAACTACAGATAAATGGAATATGGTACGACTGGAATAACGATGAAAAAAAGTTAGAAAGAAAAGAACAAAAGACTGCAAAAAAGTAATAAAAATAAAAATTAACGATACATATAAAGATAACGAAACGCAAAGGAATGGTAAATTTGGTAAAGGAATTATGAAAAGAAATAACAAACAAAAAAGAAACAATATTTAAAAAAATAACAAGCTTAAAATAAGCACATGGAACGTAAGAACGATGCTACAACCGGGTAAAATGCAAGAAATAGCGTTAGAATTGTTAAGATACAAAATAAGCCTTGCTGCAGTGCAGGAAACAAGAAGGAGTGGTGAAGGAGTAATAGATAAAAAATATTATACAATGTTATACTCGGGAGATAAAAAACAAGGTCAGTATGGAGTAGGTTTTTTTGTACTGAGAGAACTTAGAGATAAAAAAATTGAATATAGAGCAATAAATGAACGCATGGCTTATATAAGAAAAGAGAACTCTCCTTTTAATTTGTCCATAATAAATGTATATGCACCAACTGAAAATGCAAAAATTGATGAAAAAGGAGCTTTTACGACAAATTAGAAGATGAAATAGGAAAGATACCAAAAGAAGATGTCGTAATAATGATGGGAGACTTTAATGCGCAGATAGGGAAAGAAGAGTATATACAACAAGTTGCTGGACAACACACTATTCAAGACGAAACAAATGACAATGACCAAAGATTATGTGAACTGGCAGTACGGACAAACATGATAATAAGTAGTACAAAGCATAAACACCCAAGAGCACATAAAATAACATGGACATCCCCAGGTAATAGATTTCAAACACAAATAGATCACATACTAATAACAAAAAGAAAACAGTCATCAATACTAGACGTAAGAACATATAGAGGAGCAAACACAGATTCAGACCACTATATTTTCACTGCCTCTTTGAGAAACAAAGCTAAAAAAAATACAAGAGCAAAGGTAATAAAAACTAGATAGAATATAGAGAACATAACCAATGAAAACACAAAAGTAAAATATGCTACTGAACTAGAACAGAAGTTAACAGAGAAAGTTACGGAAGTAGGAAATATAGAAGAAAATTGGGAACAGATAAAACAATGCATAACCGAAACAGCAGAAAAATGGCTAGGAAAAGAAAACAAGAATATCAAAAACGAAAAATAATGGTTTAACGAAGATATTAAAAAAGCAGTAGAAGAAAAGAGACAAGCAAGGCTAAAATTTATAAAAACAAATAAACAAGAAGACAAAATAGAATATGAAAGAATAAGAAATAAATGCAACAAATTAATAAGAAATTGCAAAAGGATTTGGATAGAAAGCAAAATAAAAGACATCGAAGAAGAAAGAGTAAACAGATATTCAAAAAAGTTCTATAAAAAAATAATGAACAAAATAGAACATATAAACCTAAAACCTATGGCATAAAAGATAAAAACGGTCGATTGACAGAAAATGACCAACAATATAAAATAGTATGGACTGAACACTTTAAAGATCTACTAACTGATATAGATCCCGATTTAGAACACGAACTACAAGAATCAAACGAAACAGAATTAATAGAACCCACCCTAGAAGAAGTAAAAGAAATAATAAAAAACAGCAAAAATGGAAAATCTCCTGGAAAAGATAAAATAAATATGGAATTAATAAAGTATGGATGCGAAAAAATACAACAAAACATATATGAATTAATATTAAAAATATGGAGAAAAGAAGAAATGCCGAAGGAGTGGGAAATGGGACAAATTATAACAATCCATAAAAAAGGAGACCAACATATATACAAAAATTACAGGGGAATCACACTACTGAATACAACTTACAAAATTCTGTCAACAATTATTCAGAAAAGACTAACACATGAAACAAGAATCACTGTTGGTCAATATCAATGCGGTTTTGTAAATGAAAAGGTACGACAGACGCTATACATATACTGAAACAAATAATTGAAAAAACACTACACCATAAACTTAACACCGAGGTACTATTCATTGATTTTAGACAAGCTTTTGATTCCATCAAAAGAGGAAAATTAATGACAGCCTTAAAAATACTACAAATCCCAGCAAAACTAATGAGATTAATAATAATGATAATGAGGAATACAACAATAAATATCAAAACCCAAAAAGGAGAGACAGAAGACTTTATAGTAAACAAAGGAGTAAAACAAGGAGACGCACTATCTGCCACGCTATTTAATCAAGCACTAGAACACGTTTTAAGAAACATAAAGAAGAGGACTCTCAGAATTGGAGGAAGTCAAATCATAGCACACGCAGATGACTTAGCAGTCGTAACAAAAAATAGAAAGATAATGGAAGAAATTTTAAAAGAAATAATAAAAGAAGGAAGGGAAATAGGGTTGGCAATAAACGACACAAAGACGAAAATAATGGTAATAGGCAAAGAAGTAGAAGATAAACAAATTAAAATAGGAGAGCCCACTTTCGAACAAGTAGACAAATTTAGGTATCTGGGTGTGCTAATAACAAATAGAGGAGACAGAGAGGCGGAAATAAAAGAAATAATAGCAGCAACAAATAAAGCATTCCACGCAAATAAAAAACTATTGGCAAACAAAATGATAACAAAAACCACGAAAATGAGAATTTACAACGCTATAATAGGACCGATAACACTGTATGCAGCCGAAACAATTACAATGACGAAGAAGGATGAAGAACAACTGAAAATAACGGAAAGGAAAATAATAAGATCTATATTAGGACCCAAAAAGATATCAGAATACGAATATAGAACAAGAATGAACCATGAGATCGAACAGGAATTAAAAGGAAAAGACATTATAAAAAAAATTAAACAACAAAGAATAAAATGGCTCGGACACGTATGGAGAGCAGACGAACGAGACCCAATAAAGTCGATAATGCAGTGGTGTACAAGCAACAAGAGAAGACGAGGAAGACCAAGATCAACATGGATTACAGAAGTAGAGGAAGACTTAAGATCAGCGGGAATCACAAACTGGAAAGACAAAACATCAGATAGGAAGAAATGGAAAAAAATAGTAGAGCAGATTTAAAATAGACACGGAGACTGATCCCCTTCATAAAAAAGATCTAGAAAGCTTTTTATAGAAGCGGTACAACTCCACAAGGAGTGTTAAACCATTATATATATATATATATATATATATATATATATATATATATATATATATATATATATATCATCACAATTTAGGTAAAAGAAAACATTGCAACAAGAAAATTGCTATTTCAAGTGTGGTAGGTATTCTAGAATCCAGCCAATGAAGCTTACAATATACAACGTATTCATCACAAATAGGTAAAATCATATAAATATTTGCTTCCGCGCCCGAATTTTATAATTTTTCATCAATCATATTTTATCCACAGTATAGGTCCAAAAGCATGTTTATGAATGTATTAACAAAAATATCCATTTCAAGAATATGTAAAATCTGACATTATTTTTGTAAAAAATCATATAAATATTTGCTTCCGCGCCCGAATTTTATGATTTTTCATCATAATTTAGGTAAAAGAAAACATTGCAACAAGAAAATTGCTATTTCAAGTGTGGTAGGTATTCTAGAGTCCAGCCAATGAAGCTTACAATATACAACGTATTCATCACAAATAGGTAAAATCATATAAATATTTGCTTCCGCGCCCGAATTTTATAATTTTTCATCATATTTTATCCACAGTATAGGTCCAAAAGCATGTTCATGAATGTATTAACAAAAATATTCATTTCAAGAATATGTAAAATCTGACTTTATTTTAGTAAAAAATCATATAAATATTTGCTTCCGCGCCCGAATTTTATGATTTTTCATCATAATTTAGGTAAAAGAAAACAATGCAACAAGAAAATTGCTATTTCAAGTGTGGTAGGTATTCTAGAATGCAGCCAATAAAGCTTACAATATACAACGTATTCATCAAAAATAGGTAAAATCTGACTTTATTTTTGTAAAAAATCATTTAAATATTTGCTTCCGCACCCAAATTTTATGATTTTTCATCATATTTTATCCACAGTATAGGTCCAAAAGCATGTTTATAAATGTATTAACAAAAAAATCCAATTCAAGAATAGGAAATATCTGACTTTATTTTTGTAAAAAATCACATAAATATTTGCTTCCGCACCCAAATTTAATGATTTTTCATCATATTCTAGCTAAAAGAAAACATTGCAACAAGAAAACCGCTATTTCAAGTGTGGTAGGTATTCTAGAATCCAGCCAATGAAGCTTACAATATACAACGTATTCATCAAAAATAGGTAAAATCTGACTTTTTTTTGTAAAAAATCATATAAATATTTGCATCCGCGCCCGAAATTTATAATTTTTCATCATATTTTATCCACAGTATAGGTCCAAAAGCTTGTTTATAAATGTATTAACAAAAATATCCATTTCAAGAATATGTAAAATCTGACTTTATTTTTGTAAAAAATCATATAAATATTTGCTTCCGCGCCCGAATTTTATGATTTTTCATCATAAATTAGGTAAAAGAAAACATTGCAACAAGAAAATTGCTATTTCTAGTGTGGTAGGTATTCTAGAATCCAGCCAAATAAGCTTACAATATACAACGTATTCATCAAAAATAAGTAAAATCTGACTTTATTTTTGTAAAAAATTATATAAATATTTGTTTCCGCGCTCGAATTTTATAATTTTTCATCATATTTTATCCATAGTATAGGTCCAAAAGCATGTTTATGAACGTTTTAACAAAAATATCCATTTCAAAAATATGTAAAATCTGACTTTATTTTTGTAAAAAATCATATAAATATTTGCTTCCGCGCCCGAATTTTATGATTTTTCATAATATTTTAGCTAAAAGAAAACATTGCAACAAGAAAATTGCTATTTCAAGTGTGTTAGGTATTCTAGAATCCAGCCCATGTAGCTTACAATATACAACGTATTCATCAAAAATAGGTAAAATCTGACTTTTTTTTTGTAAAAAATCATATAAATATTTGTTTGCGCGCCCGAATTTTATAATTTTTTATCATATTTTATCCGCAGTATAGGTCCAAAAGCATGTTTATGAATGTTTTAACAAAAATATCCATTTCAAGAATAGGAAAAATCTGACTTCATTTTTGTAAAAAATCATATAAATATTTGCTTCCGCACCCAAATTTTATGATTTTTCATCATATTTTAGCTAAAAGAAAACATTGCAACAAGAAAACCGCTATTTCAAGTGTGGTAGGTATTCTAGAATCCAGCCAATGAAACTCACAATATACAACATATTCATCAAAAATAGGTAAAATCTGACTTTTTTTTTGTAAAAAATCATATAAATATTTGTTTGCGCGCCCGAATTTTATAATTTTTCATCATATTTTATCCGCAGTATAGGTCCAAAAGCATGCTTATGAATGTTTTAACAAAAATATCCATTTCAAGAATAGGTAAAATCTGACTTTATTTTTGTAAAAAATCATATAAATATTTGCTTCCGCGCCCGAATTTTATGATTTTTCATCATAATTTAGGTAAAAGAAAACATTGCAACAAGAAAATTGCTATTTCAAGTGTGGTAGGTATTCTAGAATCCAGCCAATGAAGCTTACAATATAAAACGTATTCATCAAAAGTAGGTAAAATCTGACTTTTTTTTTGTAAAAAATCATATAAATATTTGCATCCGCGCCCGAAATTTATAATTTTTCATCATATTTTATCCACAGTATAGGTCCAAAAGCATTTTTATAAATGTATTAACAAAAATATCCATTTCAAGAATATGTAAAATCTGACTTTATTTTTGTAAAAAATCATATAAATATTTGCTTCCGCGCCCGAATTTTATGATTTTTCATCATAATTTAGGTAAAAGAAAACATTGCAACAAGAAAATTGCTACTTCAAGTGTGGTAGGTATTCTAGAATCCAGCCAATGAAGCTTACAATATACAACGTATTCATCAAAAATAGGTAAAATCTGACTTTATTTTTGTAAAAAATTATAAAAACATTTGCTTCCGCGCTCGAATTTTATAATTTTTCATCATATTTTATCCCTAGTATAGGTCCAAAAGCATGTTTATGAACGTTTTAACAAAAATACCCATTTCAAAAATATGTAAAATCTGACTTTGTTTTTGCAAAAAATCATATAAATATTTGCTTCCGCGACCGAATTATATGATTTATCATCATATTTTAGCTAAAAGAAAACATTGCAACAAGAAAATTGCTATTTCAAGTGTGTTAGGTATTCTAGAATCCAGCCCATGTAGCTTACAATATACAACGTATTCATCAAAAATAGGTAAAATCTGACTTTTTTTTGAAAAAAATCATATAAATATTTGTTAGCGCGCCCGAATTTTATAATTTTTCATCATATTTTATCCGCAGTATAGGTCCAAAAGCATGTTTATGAATGTTTTAACAAAAATTACCATTTCAAGAATAGGAAAAATCTGACGTTATTTTTGTAAAAAATCATATAAATATTTGCTTCCGCGCCCGACTTTTATGATTTTTCATCATAATTTAGGTAAAAGAAAACATTGCAACAAGAAAATTGCTATTTCAAGTGTGTTAGGTATTCTAGAATCCAGCCCATGTAGCTTACAATATACAACGTATTCATCAAAAATAGGTAAAATCTGACTTTTTTTTAAAAAAAATCATATAAATATTTGTTAGCGCGCCCGAATTTTATAATTTTTCATCATATTTTATCCACAGTATAGGTCCAAAAGCATGTTTATAAATGTATTAACAAAAATATCCATTTCAAGAATATGTAAAATCTGACTTTATTTTTGTAAAAAATCATATAAATATTTGCTTCCGCGCCCGAATTTTATGATTTTTCATCATAATTTAGGTAAAAGAAAACATTGCAACAAGAAAATTGCTACTTCAAGTGTGGTAGTATTCTAGAATCCAGCCAATGAAGCTTACAATATATAACGTATTCATCAAAAATAGGTAAAACCTGACTTTATTCTTGTAAAAAATTATATAAATATTTGCTTCCGCGCTCGAATTTTATAATTTTTCATCATATTTTATCCCTAGTATAGGTCCAAAAGCATGTTTATGAAAGTTTTAACAAAAATATCCATTTCAAAAATATGTAAAATCTGACTTTATTTTTGTAAAAAATCATATAAATATTTGCTTCCGCGACCGAATTTTATGATTTATCATCATATTTTAGCTAAAAGAAAACATTGCAACAAGAAAATTGCTATTTCAAGTGTGTTAGGTATTCTAGAATCCAGCCCATGTAGCTTACAATATACAAAAAATATGTAAAATCTGACTTTATTTTTGTAAAAAATCATATAAATATTTGCTTCCGTGACCGAATTTTATGATTTATCATCATATTTTAGCTAAAAGAAAACATTGCAACAAGAAAATTGCTATTTCAAGTGTGTTAGGTATTCTAGAATCCAGCCCATGTAGTTTACAATATACAACGTATTCATCAAAAATAGGTAAAATCTGACTTTTTTTTGAAAAAAATCATATAAATATTTGTTAGCGCGCCCGAATTTTATAATTTTTCATTATATTTTATCCGCAGTATAGGTCCAAAAGCATGTTTATGAATGTTTTAACAAAAATTTCCATTTCAAGAATAGGAAAAATCTGACGTTATTTTTGTAAAAAATCATATAAATATTTGCTTCCGCGCCCGAATTTTTTGATTTTTCATCATATTTTAGCTAAAAGAAAACATTGCAACAAGAAAATTGCTATTTCAAGTGTGTTAGGTATTCTAGAATCCACCCCATGTAGCTTACAATATACAACGTATTCATCAAAAATAGGTAAAATCTGACTTTTTTTTGAAAAAAATCATATAAATATTTGTTAGCGCGCCCGAATTTTATAATTTTTCATTATATTTTATCCGCAGTATAGGTCCAAAAGCATGTTTATGAATGTTTTAACAAAAATTTCCATTTCAAGAATAGGAAAAATCTGACTTTATTTTTGTAAAAAAATCATATAAATATTTGCTTCCGCGCCCGAATTTTATGATTTTTCATCATAATTTAGGTAAAAGAAAACATTGCAACAAGAAAATTGCTATTTCAAGTGTGTTAGGTATTCTAGAATCCAGCCCATGTAGCTTACAATATACAACGTATTCATCAAAAATAGGTAAAATCTGACTTTTTTTTAAAAAAAATCATATAAATATTTGTTAGCGCGCCCGAATTTTATAATTTTTCATCATATTTTATCCACAGTATAGGTCCAAAAGCATGTTTATAAATGTATTAACAAAAATATCCATTTCAAGAATATGTAAAATCTGACTTTATTTTTGTAAAAAATCATATAAATATTTGCTTCCGCGCCCGAATTTTATGATTTTTCATCATAATTTAGGTAAAAGAAAACATTGCAACAAGAAAATTGCTACTTCAAGTGTGGTAGTATTCTAGAATCCAGCCAATGAAGCTTACAATATATAACGTATTCATCAAAAATAGGTAAAACCTGACTTTATTTTTGTAAAAAATTATATAAATATTTGCTTCCGCGCTCGAATTTTATAATTTTTCATCATATTTTATCCCTAGTATAGGTCCAAAAGCATGTTTATGAAAGTTTTAACAAAAATATCCATTTCAAAAATATGTAAAATCTGACTTTATTTTTGTAAAAAATCATATAAATATTTGCTTCCGCGACCGAATTTTATGATTTATCATCATATTTTAGCTAAAAGAAAACATTGCAACAAGAAAATTGCTATTTCAAGTGTGTTAGGTATTCTAGAATCCAGCCCATGTAGCTTACAATATACAAAAAATTTGTAAAATCTGACTTTATTTTTGTAAAAAATCATATAAATATTTGCTTCCGTGACCGAATTTTATGATTTATCATCATATTTTAGCTAAAAGAAAACATTGCAACAAGAATTTTGCTATTTCAAGTGTGTTAGGTATTCTAGAATCCAGCCCATGTAGCTTACAATATACAACGTATTCATCAAAAATAGGTAAAATCTGACTTTTTTTTGAAAAAAATCATATAAATATTTGTTAGCGCGCCCGAATTTTATAATTTTTCATTATATTTTATCCGCAGTGAAGGTCCAAAAGCATGTTTATGAATGTTTTAACAAAAATTTCCATTTCAAGAATAGGAAAAATCTGACGTTATTTTTGTAAAAAATCATATAAATATTTGCTTCCGCGCCCGAATTTTATGATTTTTCATCATATTTTAGCTAAAAAAAAATATTGCAACAAGAAAATTGCTATTTCAAGTGTGTTAGGTATTCTAGAATCCACCCCATGTAGCTTACAATATACAACGTATTCATCAAAAATGGGTAAAATCTGACTTTTTTTTGAAAAAAATCATATAAATATTTGTTAGCGCGCCCGAATTTTATAATTTTTCATTATATTTTATCTGCAGTATAGGTCCAAAAGCATGTTTATGAATGTTTTAACAAAAATTTCCATTTCAAGAATAGGAAAAATCTGTCGTTATTTTTGTAAAAAATCATATAAATATTTGCTTCCGCGCCCGAATTTTATGATTTTTCATCATAATTTAGGTAAAAGAAAACATTGCAACAAGATAATTGCTACTTCAAATGTGGTAGTATTCTAGAATCCAGCCAATGAAGCTTACAATATATAACGTATTCATCAAAAATAGGTAAAACCTGACTTTATTTTTGTAAAAAATTTTATAAATATTTGCTTCCGCGCTCGAATTTTATAATTTTTCATCATATTTTATCCCTAGTATAAGTCCAAAAGCATGTTTATGAAAGTTTTAACAAAAATATCCATTTCAAAAATATGTAAAATCTGACTTTATTTTTGTAAAAAATCATATAAATATTTGGTTCCGCGACCGAATTTTATGATTTATCATCATATTTTAGCTAAAAGAAAACATTGCAACAAGAAAATTGCTATTTCAAGTGTGTTAGGTATTCTAGAATCCAGCCCATGTAGCTTACAATATACAACGTATTCATCAAAAATAGGTAAAATCTGACTTTTTTTTGAAAAAAATTATATAAATATTTGTTAGCGCGCCCGAATTTTATAATTTTTCATTATATTTTATCCGCAGTATAGGTCCAAAAGCATGTTTATGAATGTTTTAACAAAAATTTCCATTTCAAGAATAGGAAAAATCTGACGTTATTTTTGTAAAAAATCATATAAATATTTGCTTCCGCGCCCGAATTTTATGATTTTTCATCATATTTTAGCTAAAAGAAAACATTGCAACAAGAAAATTGCTATTTCAAGTGTGTTAGGTATTCTACAATCCTGCCCATGTAGCTTACAATATACAACGTATTCATCACAAATAGATAAAATCTGACTTTTTTTTGTAAAAAATCATATAAATATTTGCTTCCGCGCCCGAATTTTATAATTTTTCATCATATTTTATCCACAGTATAGGTCCAAAGGCATGTTAATGAATGTATTAACAAAAATATCCATTTCAAGAATTTGTAAAATCAGACTTTATTTTTGTAGAAAATCATATAAATATTTGCTTCCGCGCCCGAATTTTATGATTTTTCATCATAATTTAGGTAAAAGAAAACATTGCAACAAGAAAATTGCTACTTCAAGTGTGGTAGGTATTCTAGAATCCAGCCAATGAAGCTTACAATATACAACGTATTCATCAAAAATAGGTAAAATCTGACTTTATTTTTGTAAAAAATTATATAAATATTTGCTTCCGCGCTCGAATTTTATAATTTTTCATCATATTTTATCCATAGTATATGTCCAAAAGCATGTTTATAAACGTTTTAACAAAAATATCCATTTCAAAAATATGTAAAATCTGACTTAATTTTTGTAAAAAATCATATAAATATTTGCTTCCGCGACCGAATTTTATGATTTTTCTTTGTAGTAGTTATTTAGGCCTTTAGGTTCCTGATGTAGGTTTTATTACAATAGTCGAGATCATAAAATACAGGACGTTTCGGGCAAAGTTAGCCCATCATCAACAGATGAAAGTTCCGCCTGACACCATGCTGTCGAGACGTGTGTTTACTACCGGGGGTACAAATATCTACGAATATTAGTCTCTTAAAAGTTTATAAAATGTACCTTCTAATCGTTACAACGACTTTGCCTTTATCAAATAGAATTTATAAACTTCACATGTGTTTCGGAATGTATTAAATTCAAAATTTTGTTCAAACAATGTAATTCTGCTTAACCTCTCTTTCATCTGCTGATGATGGGCTAACTTTGCCCGAAACGTCCTGTATTTTATGATCTCGACTATTGTAATAAAACCTACATCAGGAACCTAAAGGCCTAAATAACTACTACAACCTTAACCACTGAGTTCCTAAATAAATTTCAACAAATTTATGATTTTTCATCATATTTTAGCTAAAAGAAAACATTGCAACAAGAAAATTGCTATTTTAAGTGTGTTAGGTATTCTAGAATCCAGCCCATGTAGCTTACAATATACAACGTATTCATCAAAAATAGGTAAAATCTGACTTTTTTTTGTAAAAAATCATATAAATATTTGCTTCCGCGCCCGAATTTTATAATTTTCCATCATATTTTATCCACAGTATAGGTCCAGAGGCATGTTTATGAATGTTTTAACAAAAATATCCATTTCAAGAATAGGAAAAATCTGACTTTATTTTTGTAAAAAATCATATAAATATTTGCTTCCACGCCCGAAGTTTATGATTTTTCATCATATTTTAGCTAAAAAAAAAACATTGCAACAAGAAAATTGCTATTTCAAGTGTGTTAGGTATTCTAAAATCCAGCCCATGTAGCTTACAATATACAACGTATTCATCAAAATTAGGTAAAATCTGACTTTTTTTTTGTAAAAAATCATATAAATATTTGCTTCCGCGCCCGAATTTTATAATTTTTCATGATATTTTATCCACAGTATAGGTCCAAAAGCATGTTTATGAATGTTTTAACAAAAATATTCATTTCAAGAATAGGTAAAATCTGACTTTATTTTTGTAAAAAATAATATAAATATTTGCTTCCGCGCCCGAATTTTATGATTTTTCATTATAATTTGAATATTAAGGGAATCTTGGTCAAACCATTTGGTCGTTGATTTGCTAAAGTGATTTATAGAGAAAAACAAATTATCTTGAAGATATTTAAGTATAATCGTTGGAGGAAAGATAGATAAGGAGGTAGTAAACTTCTGGACACGTTATCTCTTCCTGGGAAACCGTATCCTTTTAAAAGTATCCAAAACAATTTTAAATTTGCTAGATAACCTCAAAACTGAAAAACCTTAACAAAATTTTACACCTTGTCACATACAACTAGTGACATCTATTGATACAAGAAGAAAACATCGAATACCCAAGCGCCTGTTTCGGTAGACAACCATAGAATCTCCAAAGATCTTCAGAAAACATCAATCAGGCGTTTTTCTTCATACTATTTGCCGTAGTCAACAACTCTACAAAAGATGGATGGTGCAGAAGATAATAGAAGTAGAACTTCCAGTGTAAGCAGCATAGGAGAAACAAGCGGATTTAATAAAAGTAGGAGGACAACAAGATCACCAGTACATAAAAGGAAAGCTGTTGAAGAGAATGAAAATGAAGTAATGTGTATGCTAACCACAATATGGGAGGAAATAAAATCAATGAAAGAAGAAAACAAACAACATCGTAAAGAGACGCAGGAAACAAGAGTAGAAATACGCGAAGAAATACAAGAAATACGGAAGGACTTTGAGGATATTGTAAACATGCTAAATGAGGAACTAAAAAATCTAAAAATTAAAGAAGAGCAAATGAAAGAGGAAATAATCGAGTTAAAAGAAAAAGTAGCATTCTTGGAAAATGTAGAAGATAAAAGAGCGAAAATAAATAAACGTAATAACATAGCTATTAAAGGGGATCAAACGTTAAATTCCAGTCAGACCGTAGAAAATTTTATCAAAGAGAACCTAGGATTGCATGTAAAAATTAAAAACACTTACACAAAAGGAAAAGATGACAAACAAGTGACGCTTGCAAGGATGGAGAACTGGCACGATAAGGTTAACATAATGAAAAATAAAAATAAACTTATAAGTTCAGAAATATATATTGAAAACGATTTGACTAACAAGGTAATGGAAATACAAAAAGAGATTTTAAAAAGAGCGAAGGAAGAAAAAATCAAGGGCTACAGAACAAAAATAGGATACCAAAAACTACAGATAAATGGAATATGGTACGACTGGAATAACGATGAAAAAAAGTTAGAAAGAAAAGAACAAAAGACTGCAAAAAAGTAATAAAAATAAAAATTAACGATACATATAAAGATAACGAAACGCAAAGGAATGGTAAATTTGGTAAAGGAATTATGAAAAGAAATAACAAACAAAAAAGAAACAATATTTAAAAAAATAACAAGCTTAAAATAAGCACATGGAACGTAAGAACGATGCTACAACCGGGTAAAATGCAAGAAATAGCGTTAGAATTGTTAAGATACAAAATAAGCCTTGCTGCAGTGCAGGAAACAAGATGGAGTGGTGAAGGAGTAATAGATAAAAAATATTATACAATGTTATACTCGGGAGATAAAAAACAAGGTCAGTATGGAGTAGGTTTTTTTGTACTGAGAGAACTTAGAGATAAAAAAATTGAATATAGAGCAATAAATGAACGCATGGCTTATATAAGAAAAGAGAACTCTCCTTTTAATTTGTCCATAATAAATGTATATGCACCAACTGAAAATGCAAAAATTGATGAAAAAGGAGCTTTTACGACAAATTAGAAGATGAAATAGGAAAGATACCAAAAGAAGATGTCGTAATAATGATGGGAGACTTTAATGCGCAGATAGGGAAAGAAGAGTATATACAACAAGTTGCTGGACAACACACTATTCAAGACGAAACAAATGACAATGACCAAAGATTATGTGAACTGGCAGTACGGAAAAACATGATAATAAGTAGTACAAAGCATAAACACCCAAGAGCACATAAAATAACATGGACATCCCCAGGTAATAGATTTCAAACACAAATAGATCACATACTAATAACAAAAAGAAAACAGTCATCAATACTAGACGTAAGAACATATAGAGGAGCAAACACAGATTCAGACCACTATATGGTCACTGCCTCTTTGAGAAACAAAGCTAAAAAAAATACAAGAGCAAAGGTAATAAAAACTAGATAGAATATAGAGAACATAACCAATGAAAACACAAAAGTAAAATATGCTACTGAACTAGAACAGAAGTTAACAGAGAAAGTTACGGAAGTAGGAAATATAGAAGAAAATTGGGAACAGATAAAACAATGCATAACCGAAACAGCAGAAAAATGGCTAGGAAAAGAAAACAAGAATATCAAAAACGAAAAATAATGGTTTAACGAAGATATTAAAAAAGCAGTAGAAGAAAAGAGACAAACAAGGCTAAAATTTATAAAAACAAATAAACAAGAAGACAAAATAGAATATGAAAGAATAAGAAATAAATGCAACAAATTAATAAGAAAATGCAAAAGGATTTGGATAGAAAGCAAAATAAAAGACATCGAAGAAGAAAGAGTAAACAGATATTCAAAAAAGTTCTATAAAAAAATAATGAACAAAATAGAACATATAAACCTAAAACCTATGGCATAAAAGATAAAAACGGTCGATTGACAGAAAATGACCAACAATATAAAATAGTATGGACTGAACACTTTAAAGATCTACTAACTGATATAGATCCCGATTTAGAACACGAACTACAAGAATCAAACGAAACAGAATTAATAGAACCCACCCTAGAAGAAGTAAAAGAAATAATAAAAAACAGCAAAAATGGAAAATCTCCTCGAAAAGATAAAATAAATATGGAATTAATAAAGTGTGGATGCGAAAAAATACAACAAAACATATATGAATTAATATTAAAAATATGGAGAAAAGAAGAAATGCCGAAGGAGTGGGAAATGGGACAAATTATAACAATCCATAAAAAAGGAGACCAACATATATACAAAAATTACAGGGGAATCACACTACTGAATACAACTTACAAAATTCTGTCAACAATTATTCAGAAAAGACTAACACATGAAACAAGAACCACTGTTGGTCAATATCAATGCGGTTTTGTAAATGAAAAGGTACGACAGACGCTATACATATACTGAAACAAATAATTGAAAAAACACTACACCATAAACTTAACACCAAGGTACTATTCATTGATTTTAGACAAGCTTTTGATTCCATCAAAAGAGGAAAATTAATGACAGCCTTAAAAATACTACAAATCCCAGCAAAACTAATGAGATTAATAATAATGATAATGAGGAATACAACAATAAATATCAAAACCCAAAAAGGAGAGACAGAAGACTTTATAGTAAACAAAGGAGTAAAACAAGGAGACGCACTATCTGCCACGCTATTTAATCAAGCACTAGAACACGTTTTAAGAAACATAAAGAAGAGGACTCTCAGAACTGGAGGAAGTCAAATCATAGCACACGCAGATGACTTAGCAGTCGTAACAAAAAATAGAAAGATAATGGAAGAAATTTTAAAAGAAATAATAAAAGAAGGAAGGGAAATAGGGTTGGCAATAAACGACACAAAGACGAAAATAATGGTAATAGGCAAAGAAGTAGAAGATAAACAAATTAAAATAGGAGAGCCCACTTTCGAACAAGTAGACAAATTTAGGTATCTGGGTGTGCTAATAACAAATAGAGGAGACAGAGAGGCGGAAATAAAAGAAATAATAGCAGCAACAAATAAAGCATTCCACGCAAATAAAAAACTATTGGCAAACAAAATGATAACAAAAACCACGAAAATGAGAATTTACAACGCTATAATAGGACCGATAACACTGTATGCAGCCGAAACAATTACAATGACGAAGAAGGATGAAGAACAACTGAAAATAACGGAAAGGAAAATAATAAGATCTATATTAGGACCCAAAAAGATATCAGAATACGAATATAGAACAAGAATGAACCATGAGATCGAACAGGAATTAAAAGGAAAAGACATTATAAAAAAAATTAAACAACAAAGAATAAAATGGCCCGGACACGTATGGAGAGCAGACGAACGAGACCCAATAAAGTCGATAATGCAGTGGTGTACAAGCAACAAGAGAAGACGAGGAAGACCAAGATCAACATGGATTACAGAAGTAGAGGAAGACTTAAGATCAGCGGGAATCACAAACTGGAAAGACAAAACATCAGATAGGAAGAAATGGAAAAAAATAGTAGAGCAGATTTAAAATAGACACGGAGACTGATCCCCTTCATAAAAAAGATCTAGAAAGCTTTTTATAGAAGCGGTACAACTCCACAAGGAGTGTTAAACCATTATATATATATATATATATCATCACAATTTAGGTAAAAGAAAACATTGCAACAAGAAAATTGCTATTTCAAGTGTGGTAGGTATTCTAGAATCCAGCCAATGAAGCTTACAATATACAACGTATTCATCACAAATAGGTAAAATCATATAAATATTTGCTTCCGCGCCCGAATTTTATAAGTTTTCATCAATCATATTTTATCCACAGTATAGGTCCAAAAGCATGTTTATGAATGTATTAACAAAAATATCCATTTCAAGAATATATAAAATCTGACTTTATTTTTGTAAAAAATCATATAAATATTTGCTTCCGCGCCTGAATTTTATAATTTTTCATCATAATTTAGGTAAAAGAAAACATTGCAACAAGAAAATTGCTATTTCAAGTGTGGTAGGTATTCTAGAATCCAGCCAATGAAGCTTACAATATACAACGTATTCATCAAAAATAGGTTAAATCTGACTTTATTTTTGTGAAAAATCATTTAAATATTTGCTTCCACGCCCAAATTTTATAATTTTTCATCATATTTTATCCACAGTATAGGTCTAAAAGCATGTTTATGAATGTTTTAACAAAAATATCCTTTTCAAGAATAGGTAACATCTGACTTTATTTTTGTAAAAAATCACATAAATATTTGCTTCCGTGCCCGAATTTTATGATTTTTCATCATAGTTTAGCTAAAAGAAAACATTGCAACAAGAAAATTGCTATATCAAGTGTGTTAGGTATTCTAGAATCCAGCCCATGTAGCTTACAATATACAACGTATTCATCAAAAATAGGTAAAATCTGACTTTTTTTTTGTAAAAAATCATATAAATATTTGATTCCGCGCCCGAATTTTATAATAATTTCATCATATTTTATTCACAGTATAGGTCCAAAAGCATGTTTATGAATGTTTTAATAAAAATATCCATTTCAAGAATAGGTAAAATCTGACTTTATTTTGGTAAAAAATCATATAAATATTTGCTTCCGCGACCGAATTTTATGATTTTTCATCATAATTTAGGTAAAAGAAACAATTGCAACAAGAAAATTGCTATTTCAAGTGTGGTAGGTATTCTAGAATCCAGCCAATGAAGCTTACAATATACAACGTATTCATCAAAAATAGGTAAAATCTGACTTTTTTTTTGTAAAAAATCATTTAAATATTTGCTTCCGCGCCCGAATTTTATAATTTTTTATCATATTTTATCCACAGTATAGGTCCAAAAGCATGTTTATGAATGTATTAACAAAAATATCCATTTCAAGAATATGTAAAATCTGACTTTATTTTTGTAAAAAATCATATAAATATTTGCTTCTGCGCCTGAATTTTATGATTTTTCATCATATTTTAGCTAAAAGAAAACATTGCAACAAGAAAATTGCTATTTCAAGTGTGTTAGGTATTCTAGAATCCAGCCCATGTAGCTTACAATATACAACATATTCATCAAAAATATGTAAAATCTGACTTTTTTTTTGTAAAAAATCATATAAATATTTGCTTCCGCGCCCGAATTTTATAATTTTTCATCATATTTTATCCACAGTGTAGGTCCAAAAGCATGTTTATGAATGTTTTAACAAAATATCCATTTCAAGAATAGGTAAAATCTGACTTTATTTTTGTAAAAAATCATATAAATATTTGCTTCCGCGCCCGAATTTTATGATTTTTCATCATATTTTATCTAAAAAAAAACATTGCAACAAGAAAATTGCTATTTCAAATGTGTTAGGTATTCCAGAATCCAGCCCATGTAGTTTACAATATACAACGTATTCATCAAAAATAGGTAAAATCTGACTTTTTTTTTGGAAAAAATCATATAAATATTTGTTTGCGCGCCCGAATTTTATAATTTTTCATCATATTTTATCCGCAGTATAGGTCCAAAAGCATGTTTATGAATGTGTTAACAAAAATATCCTTTTAAAGAATAGGAAAAATCTGACTTTATTTTTCTAAAAAATCATATAAATATTTGCTTCCGCGCCCGAATTTTATGATTTTTCATCATATTTTAGCTAAATGAAAACATTGCACTAAGAAAATTGCTATTTCAAGTGTGTTAGGTATTCTAGAATCAAGCCCATGTAGCTTACAATATACAACGTATACATCAAAAATAGGTAAAATCTGACTTTTTTTTTGTAAAAAATCATATAAATATTTGTTTGCGCGCCCGAATTTTATAATTTTTTATCATATTTTATCCGCAGTATAGGTCCAAAAACATGTTTATAATTGTTTTAACAAAAATATCCATTTCAAGAATAGGATAAATCTGACATAATTTTTGTAAAAAATCATATAAATATTTGCTTCCGCGCCCGAATTTTATGATTTTTCATCATAATTTAGGTAAAAGAAAACATTGCAACAAGAAAATTGCTATTTAAAGTGTGGTAGGTATTCTAGAATCCAGCCAATGAAACTTACAATATACAACGTATTCATCAAAAATAGGTAAAATCTGACTTTATTTTTGTAAAAAATTATATAAATATTTGCTTCCGCGCTCGAATTTTATAATTTTTTATCATATTTTATCCACAGTATAGGTCGAAAAGCATGTTTATAATTGTTTTAACAAAAATATCCATTTTAAATATATGTAAAATCTGACTTTATTTTTGTAAAAAGTCATATAAATATTTGCTTCCGCGCCCGAATTTTATGATTTTTCATCATATTTTAGCTAAAAGAAAACATTGCAACAAGAAAATTGCTATTTCAAGTGTGTTAGGTATTCTAGAATCCAGCCCATGTAGTTTACAATATACAACGTATTCATCAAAAATAGTTAGAATCTGAATTTTTTTTTTGTAAAAAATCATATAAATATTTGTTTGCGCGCCCGAATTTTATAATTTGTCATCATATTTTATCCGCATTATAGGTCCATAAGCATGTTTATGAATGTTTTAACAAAAATATCCAATTCAAGATTAGGAAAAATCTGACTTTATTTTTGTAAAAAATCATATAAATATTTGCTTCCGCGCCCGAAATTTATGATTTTTCATCATATTTTAGCTAAAAGAAAACATTGCAACAAGTAAATTACTATTTCAAGTGTGTTATGTATTCTAGAATCCAGCCCATGTAGCTTACAATATACAACGTATTCATCAAAAATAGGTAAAATCTGACTTTTTTTTTGTAAAAAATCATATAAATATTTGCTTCCGCGCCCGAACTTTATAATTTTTCATCATATTTTATCCGCAGTATAGGTCCAAAAGCATGTTTATGAATGTTTTAACAAAAATATACATTTCAAGAATAGGAAAAATATGACATTATTTTTGTAAAAAATCATATAAATATTTGCTTCCGCGCCCGAATTTTATGATTTTTCATCATATTTTAGCTAAAGAAAACATTGCAACAAGTAAATTGCGATTTCAAGTGTGTTAGGTATTCTAGAATCCAGCCTATGCAGTTTACAATATACAACCTATTCATCAAATACAGGTAAAATTTGACTTTTTTTTTGTAAAAAATCATATAAATATTTGCTTCCCCGCTCGAATTTTATAATGTTTCATCATACTTTATTCACAGTATAAAAGGTCCAGGTCCAAAAGCATGTTTATGAATGTATTAACAAAAATTTCCATTTCAAGAATATGTAAAATCTGACTTTATTTTGGTAAAAAATCATATAATTATTCTCTTCCGCGGCCGAATTTTATAATTTTTCATCATAATTTAGGTAAAAGAAAACATTGCAACAAGAAAATTGCTATTTCAAGTGTGGTAGGTATTCTAGAATCCAGCCAATGAAGCTTACAATATACAACGTATTCATCAAAAATAGGTAAATTTTGACTTTTTTTTGTAAAAAATCATATAAATATTTGCTTCCGCGCCCGAATTTTATAATTTTTCATCATATTTTATCCACAGTATAGGTCCAAAAGCATGTTTATGAATGTATTAACAAAAATATCCATTTAGAGAATATGTAAAATCTGACTTTATTTTTGTAAAAATCATATAAATATTTGCTTCCGCGCCCGAATTTTATGATTTGTCATCATAATTTAGGTAAAAGAAAACATTGCAACAAGAAATTTGCTATTTCAAGTGTAATAGGTATTCTAGAATCCAGCCAATGAAGCTTACAATATACAACGTATTCATCAAAAATAGGTAAAATCTGACTTTATTTTTGTAAAAAATTAAATAAATATTTGCTTCCGCGTTTGAATTTTATAATTTTTCATCATATTTTATCCGCAGTATAGGTCCAAAAGCATATTTATGAATGTTTTAACAAAAATGACCATTTCAAGAATAGGAAAAAGCTGACTTTATTTTTGTAAAAAATCATATAAATATTTGCTTCCGCGCCAGAATTTTATGATTTTTCATCATATTTTAGCTAAAAGAAAACATTGCAACAAGCAAACCGCTGTTTCAATTGTGGTAGGTATTCTAGAATCCAGCCAATGAAACTTACAATATACAACATATTCATCAAAAATAGGTAAAATCTGACTTTTTTTTTGGAAAAAATCATATAAAAATTTGTTTGCGCGCCCGAATTTTATAATTTTTCATCATATTTTATCCGCAGTATAGGTCCAAAAGCATGTTTATGAATGTTTTAACAAAAATATCCATTTGAAGAATAGGAAAAATATGACTTTATTTTTCTAAAAAATCATATAAATATTTGCTTCCGCGCCCGAATTTTATGATTTTTCATCATATTTTAGCTAAAAGAAAACATTGCAACAAGAAATTTGCTATTTCAAGTGTGTTAGGTATTCTAGAATCCAGCCCATATAGCTTACAATATACAACGTATTCAACAAAAATAGGTAAAATCTGACTTTTTTTTGTAAAAAATTATTTAAATATGTGCTTCCGCGCCCGAATTTTATAATTTTTCATCATATTTTATCCACAGTATAGGTCCAAAAGCATGTTTATAATTGTTTTAACAAAAATATCCATTACTCTGAGATAGCGCGTCTGACTTACTTTTTGTAAAAAATCATATAAATATTTGCTTCCGCGATCGAATTTTATGATTTTTCATCATAATTTAGGTAAAAGAAAACATTGCAACAAGAAAATTGCTATTTCAAGTGTGGTAGGTATTCTAGAATCCAGCCAATGAAGCTTACACTATACAACGTATTTATCAAAAATAGGTAAAATCTGACTTTTTTTTTGTAAAAAATCATATAAATATTTTTTTGCGCGCCCGAATTTTATAATTTTTCATCATATTTTATTAACAGTATAGGTCCAAAAGCATGTTTATGAATGTATTAACAAAAATATCCATTTCAAGAATATGTAAAATCTGACTTTATTTTTGTAAAAAATCATATAAATATTTGCTTCCGCGCCCGAATTTTATGATTTTTCATCATAACTTAGGTAAAAGAAAACATTGCAACAAGAAAATTGCTATTTCAATTGTGGTAGGTATTCTAGAATCCAGCCAATGAAGCTTACACTATACAACGTATTCATCAAAAATAGGTAAAATCTGACTTTATTTTTGTAAAAAATTATATAAATATTTGCTTCCGCGCTCGAATTTTATAATTTTTCATCATATTTTATCCATAGTGTAGGTCCAAAAGCATGTTTATGAACGTTTTAACAAAAATATCCATTTCAAAAATATGTAAAATCTGACTTATTTTTGTAAAAAATAATATAAATATTTGCTTCCGTGCCCGAATTTTATGATTTTTCATCATATTTTAGCTAAAAGAAAACATTGCAACAAGAAAATTGCTATTTCAAGTGGTTTAGGTATTCTAGAAACCAGCCCATATAGCTTACAATATACAACGTATTCATCAAAAATAGGTAAAATCTGACTTTTTTTTGTAAAAAATTATATAAATATTTGCTTCCGCGCCCGAATTTTATGATTTGTCATCATAATTTAGGTAAAAGAAAACATTGCAACAAGAAAATTGCTATTTCAAGTGTAATAGGTATTCTAGAACCCAGCCAATGAAGCTTACAATATACAACGTATTCATCAAAAATAGGTAAATTCTGACTTTATTTTTGTAAAAAATTAAATAAATATTTGCTTCCGCACTCGAATTTTATAATTTTTCATTATATTTTATCCATAGTATAGGTCCAAAAGCATGTTTATGAACGTTTTAACAAAAATATCCATTTCAAAAATTTGTAAAATCTGACTTTATTTTTTAAAAAATCATATAAATATTTGCTTCCGCGCTTGAATTTTATGATTTTTCATCATATTTTAGCTAAAACAAAACATTGCAACAAGAAAATTGCTATTTCAAGTGTGTTACGTATTCTAGAATCCAGCCCATGTAGCTTACAATATACAACGTATTCATCAAAAATAGGTAAAATCTGACTTTTTTTTTGTAAAAAATCATATAAATATTTGCTTCCGCGCCCGAATTTTATAATTTTTTATCATATTTTATCCATAGTATAATTCCAAATGCATGTTTATGAACGTTTTAACAAAAATATCCATTTCAAAAATATGTAAATTCTGACTTTATTTTTGTAAAAAATCATATAAATATTTGCTTCCGCGCCAGAATTTTATGATTTTTTATCATATTTTAGCTAAAAGAAAACATTGCACTAAGAAAATTGCTATTTCAAGTGTGTTAGGTATTCTAGAAGCTTACAATATACAACGTATACATCAGAAATAGGTAAAATCTGACTTTTTTTTTGTAAAAAATCATATAAATATTTGTTTGCGCGCCCGAATTTAATAATTTTTCATCATATTTTATCCGCAGTATAGGTCCAAAAGCATGTTTATAATTGTTTTAACAAAAATATCCATTTCAAGAATAGGATAAATCTGACTTAATTTTTGTAAAAAATCATATAAAAATTTGCTTCCGCGCCTGAATTTTATGATTTTTCATCATATTTTAGCTAAAAGAAAACATTGCAACAAGAAAATTGCTATTTCAAGTGTGTTAGGTATTCTAGAATCCAGCCCATGTAGCTTACAATATACAACGTATTCATCCAAAATAGGTAAAATCTGACTTTTTTTTTTGTAAAAAATCATATAAATATTTGCTTCCGCGCCCGAATTTTATAATTTTTTATCATATTTTATCCACAGTATAGGTCCAAAAGCATGTTTAAGAATGTTTTAACAAACATATCCATTTCAAGAATAGGTAAAATCTGACTTAATTTTTGTAAAAATTTTTATATATTTTCATCATATTTTATTTATAGTATAGGTCCAAAAGCATATTTATGAACGTTTTAACAAAAATATCCATTTCAAAAATATGTAAAATCTGACATTATTTTTGTAAAAAATCATATAAATTTTTGCTTCCGCGCACGAATTTTATGATTTTTCATCATATTTTAGCTAAAAGAAAACATTGCAACAAGTAATTTGCTATTTCTAGTGTGTTAGGTATTCTAGAATCCAGCCTATGCAGTTTACAATATACAACGTATTTATCAAAAATAGGTAAATTCTGACTTTTTTTTGTAAAAAATCATATAAATATTTGCTTCCGCGCCCTAATTTTATAATTTTTCATCATATTTTATCCATAGTATAGGTCCAAAAGCATGTTTTTGAACGTTTTAACAAAAATATCCATTTTAAAAATATGTAAAATCTGACTTTATTTTTGTAAAAAATCATATAAATATTTGCTTCCGCGACCGAATTTTATAATTTTTCATCATATTTTATCCGCAGTATAGGTTCAAAAGCATGTTTATGAATGTTTTAACAAAAATATCCATTTGAAGAATATGTAAAATCTGACAACAAGAAAACTGCTATTTCAAGTGTAATAGGTATTCTAGAATCCAGCCAATGAAGCTTACAATATACAACGTATTCTTCAAAAATAGGTAAAATCTGACTTTATTTTTGTAAAAAATTAAATAAATATTTGCTTCCGCGTTTGAATTTTATAATTTTTCATCATATTTTATCCATAGTATAGATCCAAAAGCATGTTTATGAACGTTTTAACAAAAATATCCATTTCAAAAATATGTAAAATCTGACTATATTTTTTAAAAAATCATATAAATATTTGCTTCTGCGCCCGAATTTTATGATTTTTCATCATATTTTAGCTAAAAGAAAACATTGCAACAAGAAAATTGCTATTTCAAGTGTGTTAGGTATTCTAGAATCCAGCCCATGTAGCTTACAATATACAACGTATTCATCAAAAATAGGTAAAATCTGACTTTTGTTTTGTAAAAAATCATATAAATATTTGCTTCCGCGCCCGAATTTTATAATTTTTCATCATATTTTATCCATAGTATAGATCCAAAAGCATGTTTATGAACGTTTTAACAAAAATATCCATTTCAAAAATATGTAAAATCTTACTTTATTTTTGTAAAAAATCATATAAATATTTGCTTCCGCGCCCGAATTTTATGATTTTTCATCATATATTAGCTAAAAGAAAACATTGCAACAAGAAAATTGCTATTTCAAGTGTGTTAGGTATTCTAGAATCCAGCCCATGTAGCTTACAATATACGACGTATTCATCAAAAATAGGTAAAATCTGACTTCTTTTTGTAAAAAATCATATAAATATTTGTTTGCGCGCCCGAATTTTATAATTTTTCATCATATTTTATCCGCAGTATAGGTCCAAAAGCATGTTTATGAATGTTTTAACAAAAATGACCATTTCAAGAATAGGAAAAAGCTGACTTTATTTTTGTAAAAAATCATATAAATATTTGCTTCCGCGCCCGAATTCTATGATTTTTTATCATATTTTAGCTAAAAGAAAAAAAATTGCAACAAGAAAATTGCTATTTCAAGTGTGTCAGGTATTCTAGAATCCAGCCCATGTAGCTTACAATATACGACGTATTCATCAAAAATAGGTGAATTCTGACTTTTTTTTTGTAAAAAATCATATAAATATTTGCTTCCGCGCCCGAATTTAATAATTTTTCATCATATTTTATCCACAGTATAGCTCCAAAAGCATGTTTATAAATGTATTAACAAAAATATCCATTTCAAGAATATGTAAAATCTGACTCTATTTTTGTAAAAATTCATATAAATATTTGCTTCCGCGCCCGAATTTTATGATTTTTCATCATAACTTAGGCAAAAAAAAACATTGCAACAAGAAAATTGCTATTTCAAGTGTGGTAGGTATTCTAGAATCCAGCCAATGAAGCTTACAATATACAATGTATTCATCAAAAATAGGTAAAATCTGACTTTTTTTTTGTAAAAAATCATAAAAATATTTGTTTGCGCGAACGAATTTTATAATTTTTCATCATATTTTATCCGCAGTATAGGTCCAAAAGCATGTTTATGAATGTTTTAACAAAAAAAAACATTTCAAGAATAGGTAAAATCTGACATTATTTTTGTAAAAAATCATATAAATATTTGCTTCCGCGCCCGAATTTTATGATTTTTCATCATAATTTAGGTAAAAGAAAACATTGCAACAAGAAAATTGCTATTTCTAGTGTGGTAGGTATTCTAGAATCCAGCCAATGAAACTTACAATATACAACGTATTCATCAAAAATAGGTAAAATCTGACTTTATTTTTGTAAAAAATTATATAAATATTTGCTTCCGCGTTTGAATTTTATAATTTTTCATCATATTTTATCCGCAGTATAGGTCCAAAAGCATATTTATGAATGTTTTAACAAAAATGACCATTTCAAGAATAGGAAAAAGCTGACTTTATTTTTGTAAAAAATCATATAAATATTTGCTTCCGCGCCAGAATTTTATGATTTTTCATCATATTTTAGCTAAAAGAAAACATTGCAACAAGCAAACCGCTGTTTCAATTGTGGTAGGTATTCTAGAATCCAGCCAATGAAACTTACAATATACAACATATTCATCAAAAATAGGTAAAATCTGACTTTTTTTTGTAAAAAATCATATAAATATTTGTTTGCGCGCCGAATTTTATAATTTTTCATCATATTTTATCCGCAGTATAGGTCCAAAAGCATGCTTATGAATGTTTTAACAAAAATATCCATTTCAAGAATAGGTAAAATCTGACTTTATTTTTGTAAAAAATCATATAAATATTTGCTTCCGCACCCGAATTTTATAAATTTTCATCATAATTTCGGTAAAAGAAAACATTGCAACAAGAAAATTGCTATTTCAAGTGTGGTAGGTATTCTAGAATCCAGCCAATGAAGCTTACAATATAAAACGTATTCATCAAAAATAGGTAAAATCTGAATTTTTTTTTTGTAAAAAATTATATAAATATTTGCTTCCGCGCTCGAATTTTATAATTTTTCATCATATTTTATCCATAGTATAGGTCCAAAAGCATGTTTATGAACGTTTTAACAAAAATATCCATTTCAAAAATATGTAAAATCTGACTTTATTTTTGCAAAAAATCATATAAATATTTGCTTCCGCGACCGAATTTTATGATTTATCATCATATTTTAGCTAAAAGAAAACATTGCAACAAGAAAATTGCTATTTCAAGTGTGTTAGGTATTCTAGAATCCAGCCCATGTAGCTTACAATATACAACGTATTCATCAAATATATGTAAAATCTGACTTTTTTTTGAAAAAAATCATATAAATATTTGTTAGCGCGCCCGAATTTTATAATTTTTCATCAAATTTTATCCGCATTATAGGTCCAAAAGCATGTTTATGAATGTTTTAACAAAAATATCCATTTGAAGAATATGTAAAATCTGACAACAAGAAAATTGCTATTTCAAGTGTAATAGGTATTCTAGAATCCAGCCAATGAAGCTTACAATATACAACGTATTCTTCAAAAATAGGTAAAATCTGACTTTATTTTTGTAAAAAATTAAATAAATATTTGCTTCCGCGTTTGAATTTTATAAATTTTCATCATATTTTACCCATAGTATAGATCCAAAAGCATGTTTATGAACGTTTTAACAAAAATATCTATTTCAAAAATATGTAAAATCTGACTTTATTTTTGTAAAAAATCATATAAATATTTGCTTCCGCGCCCGAATTTTATGATTTTTCATCATATTTTAGCTAAAAGAAAACATTGCAACAAGAAAATTGCTATTTCAAGTGTGTTAGGTATTCTAGAATCCAGCCCATGTAGCTTCCAATATACAAGGTATTCATCAAAAATAGGTAAAATCTGACTTTTTTTGTAAAAAATCATATAAATATTTGTTTGCGCGCCCGAATTTTATAATTTTTCATCATATTTTATCCGCAGTATAGGTCCAAAAGCATGCTTATGAATGTTTTAACAAAAATATCCATTTCAAGAATAGGTAAAATCTGACTTTATTTTTGTAAAAAATCATATAAATATTTGCTTCCGCGCCCGAATTTAATGTTTTTACATCATAATTTAGGTAAAAGAAACATTGCAACAAGAAAATTGCTATTTCAAGTGTAATAGGTATTCTAGAATCCAGCCAATGAAGCTTACAATATACAACGTATTCATCAAGAATAGGTAAAATCTGACTTTATTTTTGTAAAAAATCATATAAATATTTGCTTCCGCGCTCGAATTTTATAATTTTTCATCATATTTTATCCATAGTATAAGTCCGAAAGCATGTTTATGAACGTTTTAACAAGAATATCCATTTCAAAAATATGTAAAATCTTACTTTATTTTTGTAAAAAAAAAATATAAATATTTGCTTCCGCGCCCGAATTTTATGATTTTTCATCATATATTAGCTAAAAGAAAACATTGCAACAAGAAAATTGCTATTTCAAGTGTGTTAGGTATTCTAGAATCCAGCCCATGTAGCTTACAATATACGACGTATTCATCAAAAATAGGTAAAATCTGACTTTTTTTTGTAAAAAATCATATAAATATTTGTTTGCGCGCCCGAATTTTATAATTTTTCATCATATTTTATCCGCAGTATAGGTGCAAAAGCATGTTTATGAATGTTTTAACAAAAATGACCATTTCAAGAATAGGAAAAAGCTGACTTTATTTTTGTAAAAAATCATATAAATATTTGCTTCCGCGCCCGAATTCTATGATTTTTTATCATATTTTAGCTAAAAGAAAACACTGCAACAAGAAAATTGCTATTTCAAGTGTGTTAGGTATTCTAGAATCCAGCCCATGTAGCTTACAATATACGAAGTATTCATCAAAAATAGGTGAATTCTGACTTTTTTTTGTAAAAAATCATATAAATATTTGCTTCCGCGCCCGAATTTTATAATTTTTCATCATATTTTATCCACAGTATAGCTCCAAAAGCATGTTTATAAATGTATTAACAAAAATATCCATTTCAAGAATATGTAAAATCTGACTTTATTTTTGTAAAAAATCATATAAATATTTGCTTCCGCGCCCGAATTTTATGATTTTTCATCATAACTTAGGCAAAAGAAAACATTGCAACAAGAAAATTGCTATTTCAAGTGTGGTAGGTATTCTAGAATCCAGCCAAATAAGCTTACAATATACAACGTATTCATCAAAAATAGGTAAAATCTGACTTTATTTTTGTAAAAAATTATATAAATATTTGTTTCCGTGCTCGAATTTTATAATTTTTCATCATATTTTATCCATAGTATAGGTCCAAAAGCATGTTTATGAACGTTTTAACAAAAATATCCATTTCAAAAATATGTAAAATCTGACTTTATTTTTGTAAAAAATCATATAAATATTTGCTTCCGCGCCCGTATTTTATGATTTTTCATCATATTTTAGCTAAAAGAAAACATTGCAACAAGAAAATTGCTATTTCAAGTGTGTTAGGTATTCTAGAATCCAGCCCATGTAGCTTACAATATACAACGTATTCATCAAAAATAGGTAAAATCTGACTTTTTTTTTGTAAAAAATCATATAAATATTTGTTTGCGCGCCCGAATTTTATAATTTTTTATCATATTTTATCCGCAGTATAGGTCCAAAAGCATGTTTATGAATTTTTTAACAAAAATATCCATTTCAAGAATAGGAAAAATCTGACTTTATTTTTGTAAAAAATCATATAAATATTTGCTTCCGCACCCAAATTTTATGATTTTTCATCATATTTTAGCTAAAAGAAAACATTGCAACAAGAAAACCGCTATTTCAAGTGTGGTAGGTATTCTAGAATCCAGCCAATGAAACTCACAATATACAACATATTCATCAAAAATAGGTAAAATCTGACTTTTTTTTTGTAAAAAATCATATAAATATTTGTTTGCGCGCCCGAATTTTATAATTTTTCATCATATTTTATCCGCAGTATAGGTCCAAAAGCATGCTTATGAATGTTTTAACAAAAATATCCATTTCAAGAATAGGTAAAATCTGACTTTATTTTTGTAAAAAATCATATAAATATTTGCTTCCGCGCCCGAATTTTAAGATTTTTCATCATAATTTAGGTAAAAGAAAACATTGCAACAAGAAAATTGCTATTTCAAGTGTGGTAGGTATTCTAGAATCCAGCCAATGAAGCTTACAATATAAAACGTATTCATCAAAAGTAGGTAAAATCTGACTTTTTATTTGTAAAAAATCATATAAATATTTGCATCCGCGCCCGAAATTTATAATTTTTCATCATATTTTATCCACAGTATAGGTCCAAAAGCATTTTTATAAATGTATTAACAAAAATATCCATTTCAAGAATATGTAAAATTTGACTTTATTTTTGTAAAAAAAACATATAAATATTTGCTTCCGCGCCCGAATTTTATGATTTTTCATCATAATTTAGGTAAAAGAAAACATTGCAACAAGAAAATTGCTACCTCAAGTATGGTAGGTATTCTAGAATCCAGCCAATGAAGCTTACAATATACAACGTATTCATCAAAAATAGGTAAAATCTGACTTTATTTTTGTAAAAAATTATAAAAATATTTGCTTCCGCGCTCGAATTTTATAATTTTTCATCATATTTTATCCCTAGTATAGGTCCAAAAGCATGTTTATGAACGTTTTAACAAAAATATCCATTTCAAAAATATGTAAAATCTGACTTTATTTTTGCAAAAAATCATATAAATATTTGCTTCCGCGACCGAATTTTATGATTTATCATCATATTTTAGCTAAAAGAAAACATTGCAACAAGAAAATTGCTATTTCAAGTGTGTTAGGTATTCTAGAATCCAGCCCATGTAGCTTACAATATACAACGTATTCATCAAAAATAGGTAAAATCTGACTTTTTTTTGAAAAAAATCATATAAATATTTGTTAGCGCGCCCGAATTTTATAATTTTTCATTATATTTTATCCGCAGTATAGGTCCAAAAGCATGTTTATGAATGTTTTAACAAAAATTTCCATTTCAAGAATAGGAAAAATCTGACGTTATTTTTGTAAAAAATCATATAAATATTTGCTTCCGCGCCCGAATTTTATGATTTTTCATCATAATTTAGGTAAAAGAAAACATTGCAACAAGAAAATTGCTATTTCAAGTGTGTTAGGTATTCTAGAATCCAGCCCATGTAGCTTACAATATACAACGTATTCATCAAAAATAGGTAAAATCTGACTTTTTTTTTAAAAAAATCATATAAATATTTGTTAGCGCGCCCGAATTTTATAATTTTTCATCATATTTTATCCACAGTATAGGTCCAAAAGCATGTTTATAAATGTATTAACAAAAATATCCATTTCAAGAATATGTAAAATCTGACTTTATTTTTGTAAAAAATCATATAAATATTTGCTTCCGCGACCGAATTTTATGATTTTTCTTTGTAGTAGTTATTTAGGCCTTTAGGTTTCTGATGTAGGTTTTATTACAATAGTCGAGATCATAAAATACAGGACGTTTCGGGCAAAGTTAGCCCATCATCAACAGATGAAAGTTCCGCCTGACACCATGCTGTCGACACGTGTGTTTACTACCGGGGGTACAAATATCTACGAATATTAGTCTCTTAAAAGTTTATAAAATGTACCTTCTAATCGTTACAACGACTTTGCCTTTATCAAATAGAATTTATAAACTTCACATGTGTTTCGGAATGTATTAAATTCAAAATTTTGTTCAAACAATGTAATTCTGCTTAACCTCTCTTTCATCTGCTGATGATGGGCTAACTTTGCCCGAAACGTCCTGTATTTTATGATCTCGACTATTGTAATAAAACCTACATCAGGAACCTAAAGGCCTAAATAACTACTACAACCTTAACCACTGAGTTCCTAAATAAATTTCAACAAATTTATGATTTTTCATCATATTTTAGCTAAAAGAAAACATTGCAACAAGAAAATTGCTATTTCAAGTGTGTTAGGTATTCTAGAATCCAGCCCATGTAGCTTACAATATACAACGTATTCATCAAAAATAGGTAAAATCTGACTTTTTTTGTAAAAAATCATATAAATATTTGCTTCCGCGCCCGAATTTTATAATTTTCCATCATATTTTATCCACAGTATAGGTCCAGAGGCATGTTTATGAATGTTTTAACAAAAATATCCATTTCAAGAATAGGAAAAATCTGACTTTATTTTTGTAAAAAATCATATAAATATTTGCTTCCACGCCCGAATTTTATGATTTTTCATCATATTTTAGCTAAAAAAAAAACATTGCAACAAGAAAATTGCTATTTCAAGTGTGTTAGGTATTCTAGAATCCAGCCCATGTAGCTTACAATATACAACGTATTCATCAAAAATAGGTAAAATCTGACTTTTTTTTGTAAAAAATCATATAAATATTTGCTTCCGCGCCCGAATTTTATAATTTTTTATCATATTTTATCCACAGTATAGGTCCAAAGGCATGTTAATGAATGAATTAACAAAAATATTCATTTCAAGAATAGGTAAAATCTGACTTTATTTTTGTAAAAAATAATATAAATATTTGCTTCCGCGCCCGAATTTTATGATTTTTCATTATAATTTGAATATTAAGGGAATCTTGGTCAAACCATTTGGTCGTTGATATGCTAAAGTGATTTATAGATAAAAACAAATAATCTTGAAGATATTTAAGTATAATCGTTGGAGGAAAGATAGATAAGGAGGTAGTAAACTTCTGGACACGTTATCTCTTCCTGGGAAACCGTATCCTTTTAAAAGTATCCAAAACAATTTTAAATTTTCTAGATAACCTCAAAACTGAAAAAACCTTAATAAAATTTTACACCTTGTCACATACAACTAGTGACATCTATTGATACAAGAAGAAAACATCGAATACCCAAGCGCCTGTTTCGGTAGACAACCATAGAATCTTCAAAGATCTTCAGAAAACATCAATCAGGCGTTTTTCTTCATACTATTTGCCGTAGTCAACAACTCTACAAAAGATGGATGGTGCAGAAGATAATAGAAGTAGAACTTCCAGTGTAAGCAGCATAGGAGAAACAAGCGGATTTAATAAAAGTAGGAGGACAACAAGATCACCAGTACATAAAAGGAAAGCTGTTGAAGAGAATGAAAATGAAGTAATGTGTATGCTAACCACAATATGGGAGGAAATAAAATCAATGAAAGAAGAAAACAAACAACATCGTAAAGAGACGCAGGAAACAAGAGTAGAAATACACGAAGAAATACAAGAAATACGGAAGGACTTTGAGGATATTGTAAACATGCTAAATGAGGAACTAAAAAATCTAAAAATTAAAGAAGAGCAAATGAAAGAGGAAATAATCGAGTTAAAAGAAAAAGTAGCATTCTTGGAAAATGTAGAAGATAAAAGAGCGAAAATAAATAAACGTAATAACATAGTTATTAAAGGGGATCAAACGTTAAATTCCAGTCAGACCGTAGAAAATTTTATCAAAGAGAACCTAGGATTGCATGTAAAAATTGAAAACACTTACACAAAAGGAAAAGATGACAAACAAGTGACGCTTGCAAGGATGGAGAACTGGCACGATAAGGTTAACATAATGAAAAATAAAAATAAACTTATAAGTTCAGAAATATATATTGAAAACGATTTGACTAACAAGGTAATGGAAATACAAAAAGAGATTTTAAAAAGAGCGAAGGAAGAAAAAATCAAGGGCTACAGAACAAAAATAGGATACCAAAAACTACAGATAAATGGAATATGGTACGACTGGAATAACGATGAAAAAAAGTTAGAAAGAAAAGAACAAAAGACTGCAAAAAAGTAATAAAAATAAAAATTAACGATACATATAAAGATAACGAAACGCAAAGGAATGGTAAATTTGGTAAAGGAATTATGAAAAGAAATAACAAACAAAAAAGAAACAATATTTAAAAAAATAACAAGCTTAAAATAAGCACATGGAACGTAAGAACGATGCTACAACCGGGTAAAATGCAAGAAATAGCGTTAGAATTGTTAAGATACAAAATAAGCCTTGCTGCAGTGCAGGAAACAAGATGGAGTGGTGAAGGAGTAATAGATAAAAAATATTATACAATGTTATACTCGGGAGATAAAAAACAAGGTCAGTATGGAGTAGGTTTTTTTGTACTGAGAGAACTTAGAGATAAAAAAATTGAATATAGAGCAATAAATGAACGCATGGCTTATATAAGAAAAGAGAACTCTCCTTTTAATTTGTCCATAATAAATGTATATGCACCAACTGAAAATGCAAAAATTGATGAAAAAGGAGCTTTTACGACAAATTAGAAGATGAAATAGGAAAGATACCAAAAGAAGATGTCGTAATAATGATGGGAGACTTTAATGCGCAGATAGGGAAAGAAGAGTATATACAACAAGTTGCTGGACAACACACTATTCAAGACGAAACAAATGACAATGACCAAAGATTATGTGAACTGGCAGTACGGACAAACATGATAATAAGTAGTACAAAGCATAAACACCCAAGAGCACATAAAATAACATGGACATCCCCAGGTAATAGATTTCAAACACAAATAGATCACATACTAATAACAAAAAGAAAACAGTCATCAATACTAGACGTAAGAACATATAGAGGAGCAAACACAGATTCAGACCACTATATTTTCACTGCCTCTTTGAGAAACAAAGCTAAAAAAAATACAAGAGCAAAGGTAATAAAAACTAGATAGAATATAGAGAACATAACCAATGAAAACACAAAAGTAAAATATGCTACTGAACTAGAACAGAAGTTAACAGAGAAAGTTACGGAAGTAGGAAATATAGAAGAAAATTGGGAACAGATAAAACAATGCATAACCGAAACAGCAGAAAAATGGCTAGGAAAAGAAAACAAGAATATCAAAAACGAAAAATAATGGTTTAACGAAGATATTAAAAAAGCAGTAGAAGAAAAGAGACAAGCAAGACTAAAATTTATAAAAACAAATAAACAAGAAGAGAAAATAGAATATGAAAGAATAAGAAATAAATGCAACAAATTAATAAGAAAATGCAAAAGGATTTGGATAGAAAGCAAAATAAAAGACATCGAAGAAGAAAGAGTAAACAGATATTCAAAAAAGTTCTATAAAAAAATAATGAACAAAATAGAACATATAAACCTAAAACCTATGGCATAAAAGATAAAAACGGTCGATTGACAGAAAATGACCAACAATATAAAATAGTATGGACTGAACACTTTAAAGATCTACTAACTGATATAGATCCCGATTTAGAACACGAACTAAAAGAATCAAACGAAACAGAATTAATAGAACCCACCCTAGAAGAAGTAAAAGAAATAATAAAAAACAGCAAAAATGGAAAATCTCCTGGAAAAGATAAAATAAATATGGAATTAATAAAGTATGGATGCGAAAAAATACAACAAAACATATATGAATTAATATTAAAAATATGGAGAAAAGAAGAAATGCCGAAGGAGTGGGAAATGGGACAAATTATAACAATCCATAAAAAAGGAGACCAACATATATACAAAAATTACAGGGGAATCACACTACTGAATACAACTTACAAAATTCTGTCAACAATTATTCAGAAAAGACTAACACATGAAACAAGAACCACTGTTGGTCAATATCAATGCGGTTTTGTAAATGAAAAGGTACGACAGACGCTATACATATACTGAAACAAATAATTGAAAAAACACTACACCATAAACCTAACACCGATGTACTATTCATTGATTTTAGACAAGCTTTTGATTCCATCAAAAGAGGAAAATTAATGACAGCCTTAAAAATACTACAAATCCCAGCAAAACTAATGAGATTAATAATAATGACAATGAGGAATACAACAATAAATATCAAAACCCAAAAAGGAGAGACAGAAGACTTTATAGTAAACAAAGGAGTAAAACAAGGAGACGCACTATCTGCCACGCTATTTAATCAAGCACTAGAACACGTTTTAAGAAACATAAAGAAGAGGACTCTCAGAACTGGAGGAAGTCAAGTCATAGCACACGCAGATGACTTAGCAGTCGTAACAAAAAATAGAAAGATAATGGAAGAAATTTTAAAAGAAATAATAAAAGAAGGAAGGGAAATAGGGTTGGCAATAAACGACACAAAGACGAAAATAATGGTAATAGGCAAAGAAGTAGAAGATAAACAAATTAAAATAGGAGAGCCCACTTTCGAACAAGTAGACAAATTTAGGTATCTGGGTGTGCTAATAACAAATAGAGGAGACAGAGAGGCGGAAATAAAAGAAATAATAGCAGCAACAAATAAAGCATTCCACGCAAATAAAAAACTATTGGCAAACAAAATGATAAAAAAAACCACGAAAATGAGAATTTACAACGCTATAATAGGACCGATAACACTGTATGCAGCCGAAACAATTACAATGACGAAGAAGGATGAAGAACAACTGAAAATAACGGAAAGGAAAATAATAAGATCTATATTAGGACCCAAAAAGATATCAGAATACGAATATAGAACAAGAATGAACCATGAGATCGAACAGGAATTAAAAGGAGAAGACATTATAAAAAAAATTAAACAACAAAGAATAAAATGGCTCGGACACGCATGGAGAGCAGACGAACGAGACCCAATAAAGTCGATAATGCAGTGGGGTACAAGCAACAAGAGAAGACGAGGAAGACCAAGATTAACATGGATTACAGAAGTAGAGGAAGACTTAAGATCAGCGGGAATCACAAACTGGAAAGACAAAACATCAGATAGGAAGAAATGGAAAAAAATAGTAGAGCAGATTTAAAATAGACACGGAGACTGATCCCCTTCATAAAAAAGATCTAGAAAGCATTTTATAGAAGCGGTACAACTCCACAAGGAGTGTTAAACCATTATATATATATATATATATATATATATATATATATATATATATATATATATATATCATCACAATTTAGGTAAAAGATAACATTGCAACAAGAAAATTGCTATTTCAAGTGTTGTAGGTATTCTAGAATCCAGCCAATGAAGCTTACAATATACAACGTATTCATCACAAATAGGTAAAATCATATAAATATTTGCTTCCGCGCCCAAATTTTATAATTTTTCATCATATTTTATTCACAGTATAGGTCCAAAAGCATGTTTATGAATGTTTTAATAAAAAAATCCATTTCAAGAATAGGTAAAATCTGACTTTATTTTGGTAAAAAATCATATAAATATTTGCTTCCGCGACCGAATTTTATAATTTTTCATCATAATTTAGGTAAAAGAAACCATTGCAACAAGAAAATTGCTATTTCAAGTGTGGTAGGTATTCTAGAATCCAGCCAATGAAGCTTACAATATACAACGTATTCTTCAAAAATAGGTAAAATCTGACTTTTTTTTTGTAAAAAATCATTTAAATATTTGCTTCCGCGCCCGAATTTTATAATTTTTTATCATATTTTATCCACAGTATAGGTCCAAAAGCATGTTTATGAATGTTTTAACAAAAATATCCATTTCAAGAATAGGTAAAATCTCACTTTATTTTTGTAATAAATCATATAAATATTGGCTTCCGCGCCCGAATTTTATGATTTTTCATCATATTTTAGCTAAAAGAAAACATTGTAACAAGTAAATAGCTATTTCAAGTGTGTTAGGTATTCTAGAATCCAGCCCATGTAGCTTACAATATGCAACGTATACATCAAAAATAGGTAAAATCTGACTTTTTTTTTGTAAAAAATCATATAAATATTTGTTTGCGCGCCCGAATTTTATAATTTTTCATCATTTTTTATCCACAGTATAGGTCCAAAAGCATGTTTATGAATGTATTAACAAAAATATCCATTTCAAGAATATGTAAAATCTGACTTTATTTTTGTAAAAAATCATATAAATATTTGCTTCTGCGCCTGAATTTTATGATTTTTCATCATATTTTAGCTAAAAGAAAACATGGCAACAAGAAAATTGCTATTTCAAGTGTGTTAGGTATTCAAGAATCCAGCCCATGTAGCTTACAATATACAACGTATTCATCAAAAATATGTAAAATCTGACTTTTTTTTGTAAAAAATCATATAAATATTTGCTTCCGCGCCCGAATTTTATAATTTTTCAACATATTTTATCCACAGTATAGGTCCAAAAGCATGTTTATGAATGTTTTAACAAAATAACCATTTCAAGAATAGGTAAAATCTGACTTTATTTTTTGTAAAAAATCATATAAATATTTGCTTCCGCGCCCGAATTTTATGATTTTTCATCATATTTTATCTAAAAGAAAACATTGCAACAAGAAAATTGTTATTTCAAATGTGTTAGGTATTCCAGAATCCAGCCCATGTAGTTTACAATATACAACGTATTCATGAAAAATAGGTAAAATCTGACTTTTTTTTTGAAAAAAATCATATAAATATTTGTTTGCGCGCCCGAATTTTATAATTTTTCATCATATTTTATCCGCAGTATAGGTCCAAAAGCATGTTTATGAATGTGTTAACAATAATATCCATTTAAAGAATAGGAAAAATCTGACTTTATTTTTCTAAAAATTCATATAAATATTTGCTTCCGCGCCCGAATTTTATGATTTTTCATCATAAATTAGGTAAAAGAAAACATTGCAACAAGAAAATTGCTATTTCTAGTGTGGTAGGTATTCTAGAATCCAGCCAAATAAGCTTACAATATACAACGTATTCATCAAAAATAAGTAAAATCTGACTTTATTTTTGTAAAAAATTATATAAATATTTGTTTCCGCGCTCGAATTTTATAATTTTTCATCATATTTTATCCATAGTATAGGTCCAAAAGCATGTTTATGAACGTTTTAACAAAAATATCCATTTCAAAAATATGTAAAATCTGACTTTATTTTTGTAAAAAATCATATAAATATTTGCTTCCGCGCCCGAATTTTATGATTTTTCATAATATTTTAGCTAAAAGAAAACATTGCAACAAGAAAATTGCTATTTCAAGTGTGTTAGGTATTCTAGAATCCAGCCCATGTAGCTTACAATATACAACGTATTCATCAAAAATAGGTAAAATCTGACTTTTTTTTTTGTAAAAAATCATATAAATATTTGTTTGCGCGCCCGAATTTTATAATTTTTTATCATATTTTATCCGCAGTATAGGTCCAAAAGCATGTTTATGAATGTTTTAACAAAAATATCCATTTCAAGAATAAGAAAAATCTGACTTCATTTTTTGTAAAAAATCATATAAATATTTGCTTCCGCACCCAAATTTTATGATTTTTCATCATATTTTAGCTAAAAGAAAACATTGCAACAAGAAAACCGCTATTTCAAGTGTGGTAGGTATTCTAGAATCCAGCCAATGAAACTCACAATATACAACATATTCATCAAAAATAGGTAAAATCTGACTTTTTTTTTGTAAAAAATCATATAAATATTTGCTTCCGCGCTCGAATTTTATAATTTTTCATCATATTTTATCCACAGTATAGGTCCAAAAGCATGTTTATAATTGTTTTAACAAAAATATCCATTTCAAAAACATGTAAAATCTGACTTTATTTTTGTAAAAAATCATATAAATATTTGCTTCCGCGCCCGAATATAATGATTTTTCATCATATTTTAGCTAAAAGAAAACATTGCAACAAGAAAATTGCTATTTCAAGTGTGTTAGGTATTCTAGAATCCAGCCCATTTAGCTTACAATATACAACATATTCATCAAAAATAGTTAGAATCTGAATTTTTTTTTTGTAAAAAATCATATAAATATTTGCTTCCGCGCCCGAAATTTATGATTTTTCATCATATTGTAGCTAAAAGAAAACATTGCAACAAGTAAATTGCTATTTCAAGTGTGTTATGTATTCTAGAATCCAGCCCATGTAGCTTACAATATACAACGTATTCATCAAAAATAGGTAAAATCTGACTTTTTTTTGTAAAAAATCATATAAATATTTGCTTCCGCGCCCGAACTTTATAATTTTTGATCATATTTTATCCGCAGTATAGGTCCAAAAGCATGTTTATGAATGTTTTAACAAAAATATACATTTCAAGAATAGGAAAAATTTGAATTTTTTTTGTAAAAAATCATATAAATTTTTGCTTCCGCGCCCGAATTTTATGATTTTTCATCATATTTTAGCTAAAAGAAAACATTGAACAAGAAAATTGCTATTTCAAGTGTGTTAGGTATTCTAGAATCCAGCCCATGTAGCTTACAATATACAACGTATTCATCAAAAATAGGTAAACTCTGACTTTTTTTTGTAAAAAATCAAAAAATATTTGTTTGCGCGCCCGAATTTTATAATTTTTCATCATATTTTATCCGCAGTATAGGTCCAAAAGCATGTTTATGAATGTTTTAACAAAAATATACATTTCAAGAATAGGAAAAATCTGACATTATTTTTGTAAAATTATATAAATATTTGCTTCCGCGCCCGAATTTTATGATTTTTCATCATATTTTAGCTAAAAGAAAACACTGCAACAAGTAAATTGCTATTTCAAGGTGTGTTAGGTATTCTAGAATCCAGCCTATGCAGTTTACAATATACAACCTATTCATCAAATATAGGTAAAATCTGACTTTTTTTTGTAAAAAATCATATAAATATTTGCTTCCGCGCCCGAATTTTATAATTTTTCATCATATTTTATTCACAGTATAGGTCCAAAAGAATGTTTATGAATGTTTTAACAAAAAAATCCATTTCAAGAATAGGTAAAATCTGACTTTATTTTGGTAAAAAGTCATATAAATATTTGCTTCCGCGCCCGAATTTTATGATTTTTCATCATATTTTAGCTAAAAACAAACATTGAACAAGAAAATTGCTATTTCAAGTGTGTTAGGTATTATAGAATCCAGCCCATGTAGCTTACAATATACAACGTATTCATCAAAAATAGGTAAATTCTGACTTTTTTTTTGTAAAAAATCATATAAATATTTGCTTCCGCGCCCGAATTTTATAATTTTTCATCATATTTTATCCACAGTATAGGTCCAAAAGCATGTTTATGAATGTATTAACAAAAATATCCATTTCGAGAATATGTAAAATCTGACTTTATTTTTGTAAAAATCATATAAATATTTGCTTCCGCGCCCGAAATTTTATGTTTTGTCATCATAATTTAGGTAAAAGAAAACATTGCAACAAGAAAATTGCTATTTCAAGTGTAATAGGTATTCTAGAATCCAGACAATGAAGCTTACAATATACAACGTATTCATCAAAAATAGGTAAAATCTGACTTTATTTTTGTAAAAAATTAAATAAATATTTGCTTCCGCGTTCGAATTTTTATAATTTTTCATCATATTTTATCCATAGTATAGGTCCAAAAGCATGTTTATGAACGTTTTAACAAAAATATCCATTTCAAAAATATGTAAAATCTGACTTTATTTTTGTAAAAAATCATATAAATGTTTGCTTCCGCGCCTGAATTTTATGATTTTTCATCATATTTTAGCTAAAAGAAAACATTGCAACAAGAAAATTGCTATTTCAAATGTGTTAGGTATTCTAGAATCCAGCCCATGTAGCTTACAATATACAACGTATTCATCAAAAATAGGTAAAATCTGACTTTTTTTTTGTAAAAAATCATATAAATATATGCTTCCGCGCCCAAATTTCATAATATTTTATCAAATTTTATCCACAGTATAGGTCCAAAAGCATGTTTAAGAATGTTTTAACAAAAATATCCATTTCAAGATTAGGTAAAAATCTGACTTTATTTTTGTAAAAAATCATATAAATATTTGCTTCCACGCCCGTATTTTATGATTTTTCATCATAATTTAGGTAAAAGAAAACATTGCAATAAGAAAATTGCTATTTCAAGTGTAGTAGGTATTCTAGAATCCAGCCAATGAAGCTTACAATATACAACGTATTCATCAAAAATAGGTAAAATCTGACTTTATTTTTGTAAAAAATTATAAAATATTTGCTTCCGCGCTCGAATTTTATAATTTTTCATCATAATTTATCCATAGTATAGGTCCAAAAGCATGTAATGAACGTTTTAACAAAAATATCCATTTCAAAAATATGTAAATTCTGACTTTATTTTTGTAAAAAATCATCTAAATATTTGCTTCCGCGCCCGAATTTTATGATATTTCATCATATTTTAGCTAAAAGAAAACATTGCAACAAGAAAATTGCTATTTCAAGTGTGTTAGGTATTCTAGAATCCAGCCCATGTAGCTTACAATATACAACGTATTCATCAAAAATAGTTAAAATCTGACTTTTTTTTTGTAAAAAATCATATAAATATTTGCTTCCGCGCCCGAATTTTATAATTTTTCATAATATTTTATCAACAGTATAGGTTCAAAAGCATGTTTATGAATGTATTAACAAAAATATCCATTTCAAGAATAGGAAAAATTTGACTTTATTTTAGTAAAAAATCATATAAATATTTGTTTGCGCGCCCAAATTTTATAATTTTTCATCATATTTTATCCGCAGTATAGGTCCAAAAGCATGTTTATGAATGTTTTAACAAAAATATACATTTCAAGAATAGGAAAAATCTGACATTATTTTTGTAAAAAATCATATAAATATTTGCTTCCGCGCACGAATTTTATGATTTTTCATCATATTTTAGCTAAAAGAAACATTGCAACAAGTAAATTGCTATTTCAAGTGTGTTAGGTATTCTAGAATCCAGCCTATGCAGTTTACAATATACAACCTATTCATCAAAAATAGGTAAAATCTGACTTTTTTTTGTAAAAAATCATATAAATATTGCTTCCGCGCAAAATATTTGCTTCCGCGCCCGAATTTTATAATTTTACATCATATTTTAACTCTGAGATAGCGCGTAGCATGTTTATAAATGTATTAACAAAAATTTCCATTTAAGAATATGTAAAATCTGACTTTATTTTTGTAAAAAATTATGTTAATATTTGCTTCCCGCGCCCGAATTTTATGATTTCTCATCATATTTTAGCTAAAAGGAAACATTGCAACAAGAAAATTGCTATTTCAAGTGTGTTAGGTATTCTAGAATCCAGCCCATGTAGCTTACAATATACCAACGTATTCATGAAAAATAGGTGAAATCTGACTTTTTTTTGTAAAAAATCATATAAATGTTTGCTTCCGCGGCCCGAATTTTATAATTTTTCATCATATTTTATTTACAGTATAGGTCCAAAAGCATGTTTATGAATGTTTTAACAAAAATATCCATTTCAATAATAGTTAAAATCTGACTTTATTTTTGTAAAAAAATCATATAAATATTTGCTTCCGCGCCCGAATTTTATGATTTTTCATCATATTTTATCTAAAAGAAAACATTGCAACAAGAAAATTGCTATTTCAAGTGTGTTAGGTATTCCAGAATCCAGCCCATGTAGTTTACAATATACAACGTATTAATCAAAATAGGTAAAATCTGACTTTTTTTTTGTAAAAAAATCATATAAATATTTGCTTCCGCGCCCGAACTTTATAATTTTGATCATATTTTATCCGCAGTATAGGTCCAAAAGCATGTTTATGAATGTTTTAACAAAAATATCCATTTGAAGAATAGGAAAAATCTGACATTATTTTTCTAAAAAATCATATAAATATTTGCTTCCCGCGCCCGAATTTTATGATTTTTCATCATATTTTAGCTAAAAGAAAACACTTGCAACCAAGAAATTTGCTATTTCAAGTGTGTTAGTTATTCTAGAATCCAGCCCATGTAGCTTACAATATACAACGTATTCAACAAAATAGGTAAAATCTGACTTTTTTTTGTAAAAATTATTTAAATATTTGCTTCCGCGCCCGAATTTTATAATTTTTCATCATATTTTATCCACAGGATAGGTCCAAAAGCATGTTTATAATTGTTTTTAACAAAAATATCCATTTCAAGAATAGGATAAATCTGACTAATTTTTGTAAAAAATCATATAAATATTTGCTTCCACGCCCGAATTTTATGATTTTTCATCATAATTTAGGTAAAAGAAAACATTGCAACAAGAAAATTGCTATTTCAAGTGTGGTAGGTATTCTAGAATCCAGCCAATGAAGCTTACACTATACAAACGTATTCATCAAAAATAGGTAAAATCTGACTTTATTTTTGTAAAAAATTATATAAATATTTGCTTCCGCGCTCGAATTTTATAATTTTTCATCATATTTTGTCCCATAGTATAGGTCCAAAGCATGTTTATGAACGTTTTAACAAAAATATCCATTTCAAAAATATGTAAAGTCTGACTTTATTTTTGTAAAAAATAATATAAATATTTGCTTCCGCGCCTCGAATTTTATGATTTTTCATCATATTTTAGCTAAAAGAAAACATTGCCAACAAGAAAATTGCTATTTCAAGTGGGTTAGGTATTCTAGAATCCAGCCCATATAGCTTACAATATACAAACGTATTCATCCAAAATAGTTAGAATCTGACTTTTTTTTTTGTAAAAAATCATTATAAATATTTGTTTGCGCGCCCGAATTTTATAATTTGTCATCATATTTTATCCGCAGTATAGGTCCATAAGCATGTTTATGAATGTTTTAACAAAAATATCCCTTTCAAGATTAGGAAAAATCTGACTTTATTTTTGTAAAAAATCATATAAATATTTGCTTCCGCGCCCCGAAATTTATGATTTTTCATCATATTTTAAGCTAAAAGAAAACATTGCAACAAGTAAATAGCTATTTCAAGTGTGTTATGTATTCTTAGAATCCAGCCAATGTAGCTTACAATATACAACGTATTCATCAAAAATAGGTAAAATCTGACTTTTTTTTTGTAAAAAATCATATAAATATTTGCTTCCGCGCCCGAATTTTATAATTTTTTATCATATTTTATCCGCAGTATAGGTCCAAAAGCATGTTTATGAATGTTTTAACAAAAATATCCATTTCAAGAATATGTAAAATCTGACTTAATTTTTGTAAAAAATCATATTAATATTTGATTCCGCGCCCGAATTTTATGATTTTCCATCATATTTTAGCTAAAAGAAAACATTGCAACAAGAAAATTGCTATTTCAAGTGTGTTAGGTATTCTAGAATCCAGCCCACGTAGCTTACAATATACAACGTATTCATCAAAAATAGGTTAAAATCTGACTTTTTTTGTAAAAAATTATATAAATATTTGCTTCCGCGCCCGAATTTTATAATTTTTCATCATATTTTATTCACAGTATAGGTCCAAAAGCATGTTTATGAATGTTTTAACAAAAATATCCATTTCAAGAATAGGTAAAAATCTGACTTTATTTGGTAAAAAAATATTAATTATTTGCTTCCGCGGCCGAATTTTATAATTTTTCATCATAATTTAGGTAAAAGAAAACATTGCAACAAGAATATTGCTATTTCAAGTGTAATAGGTATTCTAGAATCCAGCCAATGAAGCTTACAATATACAACGTGTTCATCAAAAATAGGTAAATTCTGACTTTATTTTTGTAAAAAATTAAATAAATATTTGCTTCCGCACTCGAATTTTATAATTTTTCATCATATTTTATCCATAGTATAGGTCCAAAAGTATGTTTATGAACGTTTTAACAAAAATATCCATTTAAAAAATTTGTAAAATCTGACTTTATTTTTTTAAAAAATCATATAAATATTTGCTTCCGCGCCTGAATTTTATGATTTTGCATCATATTTTAGCTAAAAGAAAACATTGCAAGAAGAAAATTGCTATTTCAAGTGTGTTACGTATTCAGAATCCAGCCCATGTAGCTTACAATATACAACGTATTCATCAAAAATAGGTAAAATCTGACTTTTTTTTTGTAAAAAATTATATAAATATTTGCTTCCGCGCCCGAATTTTATAATTTTTTATCATATTTTATCCACCAGTAAAGGTCCAAAAGCATGTTTAAGAATGTTTTAACAAAAATATCCATTTCAAGAATAAGGTAAAATCTGACCTTTATTTTTGTAAAAAACTCATATAAATATTTGCTTCCGCGCCCGTATTTTATGATTTTTCATCATAATTTAGGTAAAAGAAAACATTGCAACAAGAAAATTGCTATTTCAAGTGTAGTAGGTATTCTAGAATCCAGCCAATGAAGCTTACAATATACAACGTATTCATCAAAAATAGGTAAAATCTGACTTTATTTTTGTAAAAGATTATATAAATATTTGCTTCCGCGCTCGAATTTTATAATTTTTCATCATATTTTATCCATAGTTAGGTCCAAAAAGCATGTTTATGAACGTTTTAACAAAATATCCATTTCAAAAATATGTAAATTCTGACTTTATTTTTGTAAAAAATCATATAAATATTTGCTTCCGCGCCAGAATTTTATGATTTTTCATCATATTTTAGCTAAAAGAAAACATTGCAACAAGAAAATTGCTATTTCAAGTGTGTTAGGTATTCTAGAATCCAGCCCACGTAGCTTACAATATACAACGTATTCATCAAAAATAGGTAAAATCTGACTTTTTTTTGTAAAAAATTATATAAATATTTGCTTCCCGCGCCCGAATTTATAATTTTTCATCATATTTTATTCACAGTATAGGTCCAAAAGCCATGTTTATGAATGTTTTAACAAAAAATATCCATTGCAAGAATAGGTAAAAATCTGACTTTATTTTGGTAAAAAAATCATATAATTATTTTGCTTCCGCGGCCGAATTTTATAATTTTTCATCATAATTAGGTAAAAAGAAAACATTGCAACAAGAAAATTGCTATTACAAGTGTGGTAGGTATTCTAGAATCCAGCCAATGAAGCTTACAATATAAAACGTATTACTCTGAGATAGCGCGT